>JASKMD010000030.1:629524-895219 GCA_030144725.1 Haematococcus lacustris | reverse complement strand
CCGCCCCGCCCCGCCCCGCCCCGCCCCGCCCCGCCCCGCCCCGCCCCGCCCCGCCCCGCCCCGCCCCGCCCCGCCCCGCCCCGCCCCGCCCCGCCCCGCCCCGCCCCGCCCCGCCCCGCCCCGCCCCGCCCCGCCCCGCCCCGCCCCGCCCCGCCCCGCCCCGCCCCGCCCCGCCCCGCCCCGCCCCGCCCCGCCCCGCCCCGCCCCGCCCCGCCCCGCCCCGCCCCGCCCCGCCCCGCCCCGCCCCGCCCCGCCCCGCCCCGCCCCGCCCCGCCCCGCCCCGCCCCGCCCCGCCCCGCCCCGCCCCGCCCCGCCCCGCCCCGCCCCGCCCCGCCCCGCCCCGCCCCGCCCCGCCCCGCCCCGCCCCGCCCCGCCCCGCCCCGCCCCGCCCCGCCCCGCCCCGCCCCGCCCCGCCCCGCCCCGCCCCGCCCCGCCCCGCCCCGCCCCGCCCCGCCCCGCCCCGCCCCGCCCCGCCCCGCCCCGCCCCGCCCCGCCCCGCCCCGCCCCGCCCCGCCCCGCCCCGCCCCGCCCCGCCCCGCCCCGCCCCGCCCCGCCCCGCCCCGCCCCGCCCCGCCCCGCCCCGCCCCGCCCCGCCCCGCCCCGCCCCGCCCCGCCCCGCCCCGCCCCGCCCCGCCCCGCCCCGCCCCGCCCCGCCCCGCCCCGCCCCGCCCCGCCCCGCCCCGCCCCGCCCCGCCCCGCCCCGCCCCGCCCCGCCCCGCCCCGCCCCGCCCCGCCCCGCCCCGCCCCGCCCCGCCCCGCCCCGCCCCGCCCCGCCCCGCCCCGCCCCGCCCCGCCCCGCCCCGCCCCGCCCCGCCCCGCCCCGCCCCGCCCCGCCCCGCCCCGCCCCGCCCCGCCCCGCCCCGCCCCGCCCCGCCCCGCCCCGCCCCGCCCCGCCCCGCCCCGCCCCGCCCCGCCCCGCCCCGCCCCGCCCCGCCCCGCCCCGCCCCGCCCCGCCCCGCCCCGCCCCGCCCCGCCCCGCCCCGCCCCGCCCCGCCCCGCCCCGCCCCGCCCCGCCCCGCCCCGCCCCGCCCCGCCCCGCCCCGCCCCGCCCCGCCCCGCCCCGCCCCGCCCCGCCCCGCCCCGCCCCGCCCCGCCCCGCCCCGCCCCGCCCCGCCCCGCCCCGCCCCGCCCCGCCCCGCCCCGCCCCGCCCCGCCCCGCCCCGCCCCGCCCCGCCCCGCCCCGCCCCGCCCCGCCCCGCCCCGCCCCGCCCCGCCCCGCCCCGCCCCGCCCCGCCCCGCCCCGCCCCGCCCCGCCCCGCCCCGCCCCGCCCCGCCCCGCCCCGCCCCGCCCCGCCCCGCCCCGCCCCGCCCCGCCCCGCCCCGCCCCGCCCCGCCCCGCCCCGCCCCGCCCCGCCCCGCCCCGCCCCGCCCCGCCCCGCCCCGCCCCGCCCCGCCCCGCCCCGCCCCGCCCCGCCCCGCCCCGCCCCGCCCCGCCCCGCCCCGCCCCGCCCCGCCCCGCCCCGCCCCGCCCCGCCCCGCCCCGCCCCGCCCCGCCCCGCCCCGCTGACTTGACCTCAGCTACCCTGGAGAATGGATCAATAAGGGCAAGTCTCAAGCTAGGCTTACGCTTGCCGATGTGAAGAAAATTCTGCAAGAAACAGATGTTGTCCTCACAGGGGACGAAAGCAGGTTGCGGAATATGTTGTGATGTGCGATAATCTTTTCTTGGGGTGGTGGATTTACCAGTGAGTCGCTTGATGTGGACATTTGACACAACAATTCCACATGCGGCATTTGTTGACAAAGACGCTTATGGTCGGGCTATGCGGCTGTGCGGAGCTCACAAACGCAGCACAAAGAGCTGTACAATAATAAACCCACACTTGTACCAGATTGTCGACTGATCAAGATTGTAAATGAACCACACTAGAACTGTGGCAGAGGCACGCTATTGGTTTGCTGGTGTTGCGCCCTAGTGGCGCAGCAACATGAAACGCCGTCTGTTTGCATCTTGGCCCTGGGCCTGTTGCAGTAAGCCATAATGCAGCAGCAATTCATTGAACGCTTGTGCATTGACATGCTGCCGGTCAAACAGAGTCTCTCTCGTTATTGCTGGCTGGGCTGGCAGCTGACCCTTGGTCGTTGTACAGCCACTGCAAGGGCGTGCCATCTGGCAAGCTGCTGTTGGTCAGGCGCGTGGATGCATTGGCGCCTACTCTGACCTCCAGCCTGAGCGCCCCGATGTCACCTTGCATCTGCTGCTGCAACTTGGCCACCTGTTGCTGAATGTTAGCCAGCAGCTGCAACACCTGCTGCTGGAAGACCTGATCAGGAGGGGGGCAGGTTGGCCACTGCAGCAACTGCCTGCTGATCGCCCCGTGTGGCAATTGGCAGTTTATGTCGAAAGAGTCAGTTAGTTGTTGCAGCGAGTTGGCCAGCTGCTGCCACGGTTGTTCAAGCGCCATGGTTTGAACTGCAAGCATGGTGGACGCAACATAACTTGGTTACTTCTTTCTTGGTATGCAATGGGACAATACAAGCAAGCTGCATGTGTAGCGCTTACGTGAGGTCGGACTTCGGGCGTAAGAATGGCGTGCATCATGCGGAAAACGATGTTTGATTGGGGAAATGACGTCAGTTAGATTTTTCTGGTGGTTAACCTGCTGAGGCTTCCCTTTGGTTTATAACAAGCTCAGGGAGTTACACGAGCATGTCAGTAAGGAAGGAAGAGCCGTTTGTCATGTCAATTAAGTGAACAAATAGCCTCAACTGCCGGGCTGTGTCTCGTTGCCATGTGGGTGGTGGCAGGAGTGCAGGCTTGGTTTCGATACATCTTGTGTTTGTATGTGCATGGATGCAGAATGTCATGCAAACGCTTTGCCACCGAGGTGACTGACTTGCTCCGTCAGAGCATCTCAGAACATCAGTTGGTGCATCATGTAGCCAAGCTGGAAGACAAGGCTTATGTCTCATGGGGGTCAGCACTTGGTATTGCTGGTGCAGCAGCATACGTGACCTATGACCACCGCTCACAGCTGGACTCCCTGAAGGAAACTATGGCAACAAATCACTCACAGGAATTAGCAACGTCAACTGCGCAGTATCCATGGGCAACTGCGCAGTTGCCTATGGCTACTGCGCAGTTGCCCATGAATACTGCGCAGTTGCCTATGGATACTGCGCAGTTGCCTATGGATACTGCGCAGCTGACAATGGCAACTGCGCAGCTGACTGTGGCAACTGCGCAGCTGCCAATGGCAACTGCACAGCTGACAATGGCAACTGCGCAGCTGACCGTGGCTACTGCTCTGGTGGCTATGGCAACTGCGCTGGTGACAATGGCTACTGCTCTGGTGACCATGGCTACTGCGCAGCTGACAATGGCTACTGCTGTGGTGACATCATCATTTGCTATTGTGTCTCTACAACGTCATTGTGTTTATGTGCTTGTGTAGCATGCTCTGGCGCAACGCTGTTGCACAAGTTCCCTTCATTTCTTTATTGTTTGTTGTGTGGGTTGTTGTGACAGCGGTTATTGCTGATGTTGATGGTTAACCTACTGTTGTCGTAGGTTGTTGTATTGATGCAAGGCTAGGTTGATGCCTCAAGCCTATGTTTACCCATGATCAAGTCCGTGTAAACTTTAACACATGTTGTCTGTGTCCAGATGATGGGATACTTACTATTACTGCAGGCTGGGCTCTTACACTGTGTGGACCTTACACACGTCATCAGGCTCAATTACTAGCATGAAATACATGGACAACAACAACATACGAGAGGCAACGACATCATGACCAGCTGGCCTTTCACCACCACACCAACATCAAGGCAACTTGAGCAGCAACAACAGCATGACGCACACCTGCATTGGCCCCATGTGTACCTTGTGGTGCAAGGCGTGATGATGTGCAATGGCTAATGTTCTGTTGGCGCCATACACAACCCCCTACTACTGTCCCTTGCGGCGCTTAGCCTGTGGAGCCTCCCCCCCCCCCCCCCCCCTTCCCCAACACCTTTCTGCCCGCTGCCCCTGCCACTGCCACTGCCCGTGCCACTGCCCCTGCCGCTGCCCCCCTTCTTGCCCTGGCTTCCGCCCCTGCTTGCAGCTGGCTTGCCCACCTTCTTGGCCCCACCCTTCTCCTCTCCCGCAGCTGGACCACCGTGAACCGCTGCTGCTGGTTCTGCCTGGGCAGCCCTCCCCTGTGCCACCTTTGCTGCAGCTTTGGCTGCCTTAGCAGCCTTGGCCTCGGCCGCTTTCTGCTCCTTCAACTGCGCCGCACGTGCCTCTGTTGCTGCCTTCCAAGCAGCTTTCAGCTGGTCCTGCCTCTTCCTGATGTCGTCCAAGAAGCCGTTGAAGCGGTCCTGCCACACCCTGTCCGTCTCCAACTGGGCAACAGGCTCGTATGGTTCAGGGGGCACCATGGTGCCACCTGCTGCGGTCTTCCAGATAGGCCACTTGTCCTTGTTCAAGAAGTCGGCCTCTGTTGTAGGCATGGCTGCGCCGTCAATGGTCTTGCCCATCTGCCTGACCAAGGTGATGGTGTTCTCCACAAAGCACACACTGCCATAGAAGTGGGCACGGGCGGAGGCTGTGCCTGGTTGGCCCTCAGCGCCAGCGTGAATGGTCACCCCCGTCATACCCAGCGCCTGACCCGGCTGCAGCTCAACCTCAATCACCTCCTGAGCTTGCAGCGTGCACAACGTCTCCTCCAGCGCTGGCAGCAGAGCCTCGTTCACATGGCCATCATCGTCTGGCATGACAACGTTCCAGAAGTGGGCGAACAGCTTCACCAACTCGTGGCTGCCAAGGATGAGGAGGATGCTGACCAGCTGCATGGCGATGATGAGCACCATGCCCTCACGCCCAAATACCTTGAACCCGGGTGTTGAGGCATGGGGGGGGTGCCTGCCCTAAGGATGGGCCAGCAGGGTCGGGAGTGTGGGAGGGGCCTTGGGGGGCTGCTGCGGTAGGGCGGGGTGCACCAGCTGCCCCCTCAGCCTCAGATGTGGCCGCTGCGGAAGAGGGGGGGTGGGGAATGCCTGCTGCTCCCGCTGCTGCTGCTCCTGCTGTTGTCGCTGCCCCTGCTGCTGCTGCCCCTGCTGCTGCTGCCCCTGCTGATGCTTCTTCCACTGGTGCTGCTGCTACTGCTGCTGCTGCTGCTGCTGCTGCTGCTGCTGCTGCTGCTGCTGCTGCTGCTGCTTCCACCGGTGCTGCTGTTGCTGCTGCCGCTGCCGCTGCTGCCAGGATTGGTGCTGCTGCCCCTGCTGATTCTGCTTCCATTGGTGCTGCTGATGCTGCTGCTGCTGTTGCTTCCACCGGTGTTGCTGTTGCTATTGCCGCTGCCGCTGCTGCCGGGTTTGGTGCTGCTGCTGCCATGGCTGGGATCAAGCAGGCTGCAGGGGGTGACGCCCCAGAGACTGGGACAGTGGGTGGTGTGGCGACACCTGCAGATGAGATTGCTGCTGCTGCTGATGATGATGCAAGAGCTTCCAATGCAGCCGTCGGCGAGGTTGCTGTTGGGGTGAGTGGGAGGGGCTGAGCCATTGTTGGCACCTGCGCAGCACCAGGCAATTCTGCTACTGCTGTCTCACCCAGGTCTGAGCCGGGCAGCTGTGTCCTTACCAAGGGAGTGGCGATGTCCTTGGGGCTCACATCCACATGCAAGGCTTGAGGCCGTACCAACCCTGTGGGCCGCACTGGGTTCAGCTTAAACCCCCCTGGCGTGACAACCCTTGAGTTCAGGTAGTCATTGGCCAGGATGGTGCCGCCACGTAGTGGGCAAGGGGACAACTGCTGGGCGCACACCTGGAAAGAATGTAAGTGAAACTACACATGATCATACCCTTCTGATGTAGCGAGTGACGCCACGCGGGTGATCACCGCGCAAGAAATATGTGTCACCTGCTGTAGTGACGCGTGTGCTAGCTCTGGTGACAGTGGTAGGGTTAAGGATAGGGATAGGGTTAGGGTTAGGGATAGGGATAGGGTTAGGGTTAGGGTTAGGGTTAGGGTTAGGGTTAGGGTTAGGGTTAGGGTTAGGGATAGGGTTAGGGTTAGGGTTAGGGGTCAGGGTTAGGATTAGGGTTAGGTTAGAAGGGTTAGGGTTAGGGTTAGGGTTAGGGTTAGGGTTAGGGTTAGGGTTAGGGTTAGGGTTAGGGTTAGGGTTAGGGTTAGGGTTACCCAAACGTCAAGTTTACCTGAAGCTTTGTCAAGTACTTCTTGGTCACTTCTATTGCCAGCAGGTGGCGTGTCTGGTCTTCTGGTGTCAGTGAGTTCAAGTGCGCCCAGCATAACGGGTCGTTCAAGGCCGCCATGGTCACATCGTCAGGCAGGGTGCCATCCTCATTGGCAGTGGTGAAGTACAGCTGGAGGCGCTCACTGGTGCCAAAGTCTGTGCCAACCTCCAAACAAACATAACATGCGCAAACATGTCATGGGCTAGTATGAAGATTGGCATGTGGGTCAGGGGTTGCACGGTAGCCTTTCACGCTCTTATCTGAAACACAACATTGTGATGCGTTGATCTAGACACCGCTGCTCTGTGGCACATTATCTGCAGTGATGTGTACTTACGTAGCTCTCGCCCTCACGTACAAATTCACCCTGGGCGTCCACCTTGCTCTGCTTGAAGATGACAGCGCCGTAGTCCTTCAATGTCACCATGGCCCACACCTCCAGCTCGCCCGCCACGTACTCCCGACTCAGCTCAATGATGCCTGCCCTCCTGTCTCACCTGTTGTGTCACTGAGAAGGCCACCTGCAGCTGCTCCGGCACCTTTAACGCCTTGGCTCTGCACAAGAATACCAGATTCTGATGATGTGCTTGTTACGCAACGATTTCAGCAGGGTATATAACTTGCCATTTGATAACTGCCCACTTCACCTTTGCCTTGGCACTGCGGGACATCGTGCTCTTGGGCTGGGCTGAGCCGAACAGGGAGGGGCGCGCCTTGGTTGGTGGGGCTGTGGCTATAGCAGGCGGGGCTGCAGTGTTCAGCTGATCTTCAGGCCTGATCAGGTCGTCGAGTTCGAGCAGTACGTGCTGACACACAGCTTTGACATCATTGAGCTGAGTCGGGAGTACGTGGCGGGCGAGCTGGAGGTGTGGGCCATGGTGACATTGAAGGACTACGGCGCTGTCATCTTCAAGCAGAGCAAGGTGGACGCCCAGGGTGAATTTGTACGTGAGGGCGAGAGCTACGTAAGTACACATCACTGCAGATAATGTGCCACAGAGTAGCGGTGTCTAGATCAACGCATCACAATGTTGTGTTTCAGATAAGAGCGTGAAAGGCTACCGTGCAACCCCTGACCCACATGCCAATCTTCATACTAGCCCATGACATGTTTGCGCATGTTATGTTTGTTTGGAGGTTGGCACAGACTTAGGCACCGGTGAGCGCCTCCAGCTGTACTTCACCACTGCCAATGAGGATGGCACCCTGCCTGACGATGTGACCATGGCGGCCTTGAACGACCCGTTTTGCTGGGCGCACTTCAACTCAATGACACCAGAAGACCGAACACGCCACCTGCTGGCAATAGAAGTGACCAAGAAGTACTTGTTACAGTTCAACTTCAGACCTGGTATGCATGAGCTTTGAATGCGCTTGCAAGTCTTTTTAGCCTTGCATGCGTGAGATGTGACTTTCGGTTTACTTAAGCTGAGGCCAGGCAGGATTCGGGATTCGGGGAGGATGGCCTTCATACAGACTACTCGGTATCACTGATTAGAGAACTAAGAAGAATGTAGAGACATGTAAGGATGGATCCTGGCGACTCGATGTCTGAAGCGCGCTACTTCCAGAGTACGAAAGCATCAGCAACAGCCACTTAGCAGCACTACCACTGTCGGAATAGATTCTGGCCTCCGCGGCCAGCCATGTATACTGCTGTCCCGGCTATACTCTAACATTTGGTTTCCTCGCATCGATCATCAGCCTGTGTTCTTGCCTAACGCAACGCAGTAATCGAGCTTCTGAGATACTTTTGGGCAGTACCTCCGGTGCAAGAACGCCGAAGGCTCAAGCTACCGCTGACCACCACACCATCGCAATGTGAGCTTGCCCAGCTGCTTTAACTCGCAGCGCTGACCTGCAGTGTTTGTACCTGCAGTGTTTCAGATGCCTACCCGCGAAAGCGGTGCCCACCTGCGTTAGCAGTGACTACCCGCGAAGCGGTGCTTACCTGCGAAAGCAGTGCTTTACCTGCGAAAGCAGTGCTACCTGCTGCTTGCAGTGAACTGAGGGACAACATCGCTCGACATCCGTACCTCGCAGCCCAAGTTCGACACGCAGCCCAAGACAGGCGGGCTGGAAGCCCTTCGTCACCTTCGTTTACATGCAGCCCAGTTACAGTTTGCCAGCAGCCTGCGTGCACCTCCATCAACCCCGCCACCACCCTCACGATACATTGACATTGTAAATCCATCCATGTTTAATTGGCCGTGTCTCAGCTTCTACCAGTCCATCAGGGCACACAGTCGGGCCAAAGCACCAAGCACGGTTCCATCAAAGCCATCAGCACGGTTACAAACCATTTCTGGTCACTGGCTCAACAACCTGAGCACACCACCATCAACCCCACCACCACCCATTATCACGTTGACATTCGTTGAAAACAGCACCCACACCTTGACCTGGCACACCGCCCAGGCATACACGTCAACCTCTTGCTGATTCATCATCATCAGACCAAAACACGAGCCTCAGACCACAGAACACACCACCAGCCATGTTACAAGGCTGTGTCTCCACCTTCCATTGTTACCTGGCACGCTGCCTAACTTCCCGGACCGGGTTGCCACCCCTGGCCAGGTCAGGATCAAACCTCCTACCACAGAGTTGTAAGGCACAGTTACACACCACTGATCACAGTCCACTGGCTCAATCTACCATCAGGCCAACCCACTAAGAGGTACCTTCCTCCTCACCTTCTGCCACGTTACACACCACACAACCCAAGGCATCAACCATCACGGTTACAACCATCTCAGGCCACAGTCTCAACCTACACTGTTGCAGAGCTCAGTCATCAGGCCTTGCAGCCACAGAAGCACAGCAACCACAACCCTCTACATGTGGTAACAGTGCACAACCAGAGCACAACATCACAACATCAGACCACTGGCTACATCACACTGGCAGCAAACACATCACTACCCTAACCATGAGACACTAAACGTCATGAGACCGCCACAGTCCTTTCTACACCTCCACCTGCAGAAAACACGACATACCACCACAATCAGCATGCAGAAGCAATGACACAGAAGCAGCAAGCAGCTCACTGGTCAGCATCCTCACAGATTAAACGTCACCACAGGGGCAGAGCAGAGCACAACCTACCATGACGAAGCGCATGGACTGCAACATACGACAGCCAGCTGCCGAGCTGTGCCATGTTGTCACCAGCTAACTCCAGCTGCCCAGCTGAGCGCACCAACATGACAGAACACCGCCAGCATCAGCTCACCATCTCCTGCTAGCTGCTCCTGCTAGCATCTCCTGCTACCCAGCCAGAATCAATACCGTGGACAACCTGCACAAGCAGGTCAGCACATCAATGGCATGACAAGCAGAGCTAGGCCAGCTCAGCAGCCAGCCACAACAATCAAGCCGCTAGCTGCATAGCTTGCGCACACTCACACGCCCAGCACCAGTCAGCGGACGCGCTGTCACGCTGAGCTGACTTCCATCTGTACACCTCCGTCTTGAGGCATGTCCGATTGGCCCCAAACACTGCCGGGCATTCCATTGGCCCCAAACACTCCGGGCATTCCATTGGCCCCAAACACTCCAGGCATTCCGACTGCCACGGGAACGGAGTCGCTCTCCGCACCCCATCCTCAACTGCACATCGATGAGCAATCAGCGACTGCAGATCCACAGTACCAGCGCCTCCTAGCGGCTGCACTGGCTGGCAAAGCACGCCAGTTTCAAATCCAGGGAAACCTCATGTACCACACTGGACGGGGGACTCGCCGGCTTTACATCCCGGTGGGACCCATGCGCACCGCCCTACTCCGTGAAGCACATGACATCCCCATCTCCGGACATCTCGGTAGGGACAAAACCTACGCACAACTATCACGCCATTTCTTCTGGCCCCGCATGGCAGCATCAGTTCACCACTACGTCCGCACCTGCACACACTGCCAACGAAACAAATCCAACACAGCCAAACCAATCGGTCTTCTACATCCTCTTCCTATTCCTCAGCACCGCTGGGAACCTTCTTTGATCATGTTTTCCGGTTGCATGGCCTCCCCAAGGTCATCGTGTCCGACAAATCACCCAATCACAACAACTACCATCTCATACTATCACCATCTTCTCTTACTATCTCCTCGTGCTACCACTATCTTTGCTTTCTTATGTTTCTCTCCATTCGGCTCATTTCATTCCTGGAAATTCCATGTCTCCACCGTCAGCTGCCACAAGCTCTACTGTGGACAACGAGACAACATCAAGACCTTTAGCTCGTGCTCTCTTGCATGAGACTTGCATGAGATTTGCATGATTGCTTGTTTGCATGTAGCCTGTGCATGTCTGCTTTTCACTTGCCTGCTTGCTCTGTGATCGCATGACTGTTTTCCCCAGACACTGGAAGCTCCGGGACGTAGCTTTTTGGAGTGGGGGAGAGTGTTACAGTTCAACTTCAGACCTGGTATGCATGAGCTTTGAATGCGCTTGCAAGTCTTTTTAGCCTTGCATGCGTGAGATGTGACTTTCGGTTTACTTAAGCTGAGGCCAGGCAGGATTCGGGATTCGGGGAGGATGGCCTTCATACAGACTACTCGGTATCACTGATTAGAGAACTAAGAAGAATGTAGAGACATGTAAGGATGGATCCTGGCGACTCGATGTCTGAAGCGCGCTACTTCCAGAGTACGAAAGCATCAGCAACAGCCACTTAGCAGCACTACCACTGTCGGAATAGATTCTGGCCTCCGCGGCCAGCCATGTATACTGCTGTCCCGGCTATACTCTAACAGTACTTGACAAAGCTTCAGGTAAACTTGACATTTGGGTAACCGTAACCCTAACCCTAACCCTAACCCTACCACTGTCACCAGAGCTAGCACACGCGTCACTACAACAGGTGACACATATTTCCTGCGCGGTGATCACCCGCGTGGCGTCACTCGCTACATCAGAAGGGTCTGATCAGGTGTAGTTTCACTTACATTCTTTTCAGGTGTGCGCCCAGCAGCTGCCCCCCTGCCCACTGCGTGGCGGCACTATCCTGGTCAATGACTACCTGAACTCAAGGGTTGTCACGCCAGGGGGTTTAAGCTGAACCCAGTACGGCCCACAAGGTTGGTACGGTTACTGGTACTGGTGCACCCCGCCCTACCGCAGCAGCCCCCCAAGGCCCCTCCCACACTCCCGACCCTGCTGGCCCATCCTTAGGGCAGGCACCCCCCCATGCCTCAACACCCGGGTTCAAGGTGTTTGGGCGTGAGGGCATGGTGCTCATCATCGCCATGCAGCTGGTCAGCATCCTCCTCATCCCTGGCAGCCACGAGTTGGTGAAGTTGTTCGCCCAGTTCTGGAACGCTGTCATGCCAGACGATGATGGCCATGTGATCGAGGCTCTGCTGCCAGCGCTGGAGGAGGCGTTGTGCACGCTGCAAGCTCAGGAGGTGATTGAGGTTGAGCTGCAGCCGGGTCAGGCGCTGGGTATGACGGGGGTGACCATTCACGCTGGCGCTGAGGGCCAACCAGGCACAGCCTCCGCCCGTGCCCACTTCTATGGCAGTGTGTGCTTTGTGGAGAACACCATCACCTTGGTCAGGCAGATGGGCAAGACCATTGACGGCGCAACCATGCCTACAACAGAGGCCGACTTCCTGAATAAGGACAAGTGGCCTATCTGGAAGACCGCAGCAGGTGGCACCATGGTGCCCCCTGAGCCATACGAGCCTGTTGCCCAGTTGGAGACGGACAGGGTGTGGCAGGACCGCTTCAACGGCTTCTTGGACGACATCAGGAAGAGGCAGGACCAGCTGAAAGCTGCTTGGAAGGCAGCAACAGAGGCACGTGCGGCGCAGTTGAAGGAGCAGAAAGCGGCCGAGGCCAAGGCTGCTAAGGCAGCCAAAGCTGCAGCAAAGGTGGCACGGGGAGGGTTGCCCAGGCAGAACCAGCAGCAGCGGTTCAGGGTGGTCCAGCTGCGGGAGAGGAGAAGGGTGGGGCCAAGAAGGTGGGCAAGCCAGCTGCAAGCAGGGGCGGAAGCCAGGGCAAGAAGGGGGGGCAGCGGCAGGGGCAGTGGCACGGGCAGTGGCAGTGGCGGTGGCAGGGGAAGAGGCAGGGGCAGAGGCAAGGGCAGGGGCAGCAGAGCAGGTGGCAAGTAGCAACTGAGCAGTTGCCACATGGCAGCAGAGCAGTTGCCACATGAGAGCAGAGCAGTTGCCACATGGCAGCAGAGCAGTTGACATGGTCAACTGCGCAGTTGATTATGGCTACTGCGCAGTTGGCGCTGCTATTTTGTGTGAGTGAAGCTAGACGTTGCAGTTGTGGAAGTTGCAGATGTGAAGGGGCAGATTGAAGAGGTGAAGGCACAACTGATTGTTAAGGGCAAGGACACTCAGATTCTGGGTAAGGACATTCAAATTATATATGATTATTTTTAATTCCCCCTCCCTGCTGCAACCAGGGCTGCTACTGCCAAGCTGCTGAGCTTTTTCAAGATCTCCTGCACACCCTCATTCATAATTTGAATGTCTTTACCCAGAATCTGAGTGTCCTTGCCTTCAACAATCAGTTGTGCCTTCACCTCTGCAATCTGCCCCTTCACATCTGCAACTTCCACATCTGCAACGTCTAGCTTTGTTGCCATAGTTTCCTTCAGGGATTCCAGCTGTGAGCGGTGGTCATAGGTCACGTATGCTGCTGCACCAGCAATACCAAGTGCTGACCCCCATGAGACATAAGCCTTGTCTTCCAGCTTGGCTACATGATGCACCAACTGATGTTCTGAGATGTTATGACGGAGCAAGTCAGTCACCTCGGTGGCAAAGCGTTTGCATGACATTCTGCATCCATGGACATGCAAACGCAAGATGTATCGAAACCAAGCCTGCACTCCTGCCACCAACCACATGGCAACGAGACACAGCCCGACAGTTGAGGCTATTTGTTCACTTAATTGACATGACAACCGGCTCTTCCTTTCTTACTGACATGCTCGTGTAACTCCCTGAGCTTGTTATAAACCAGAGGGAAGCCTCAGCAGGTTGACCACCAGAAAAAATCTAACTGACGTCATTTCCCCGATCAAACATCGTTTTCCGCATGATGCACGCCATTCTTACGCCCGAAGTCCGACCTCACGTAAGCGTTACGCATGCAGCTTGCTTGTATTGTCACATTGCATACCAAGAAAGAAGTAACCAAGTTATGTTGCGTCCACCGTGCTTGCAGTTCAAACCATGGCGCTTGAACAACCGTGGCAGCAGCTGGCCAACTCGCTGCAACAACTAACTGACTCTTTCGACATAACTGCCAATGCCACACGGGGCGATCAGCAGGCAGTTGCTGCAGTGGCCAACCTGCCCCCTCCTGATCAGGTCTTCCAGCAGCAGGTGTTGCAGCTACTGGCTAACATTCAGCAACAGGTGGCCAAGTTGCAGCAGCAGATGCAAGGTGACATCGGGGCGCTCAGGCTGGAGGTCAGAGTAGGCGCCAATGCATCCACGCGCCTGACCAACAGCAGCTTGCTAGATGGCACGCCCTTGCAGTGGGTGTACAACGACCAAGGCCAGCTGCCAGCCCAGGCAGCAATAACGAGAGAGACTATGTTTGACCCGCAGCATGTCAATGCACAAGCGCTCGATGAATTGCTGCTGCATTATGGCTTACTGCAACAGGCGCAGGGCCAAGATGCAAATAGACGGCGTTTCATGTTGCTGCGCCACTAGGGCGCAACACCAGCAAACCAATAGCGTGCCTCTGCCATTGTTCTAGTGTGGTTCATTTACAATCCTGATCAGTCGACAATCTGGTACAAGTGTGGATGTATAGTATAATGTCAGAGGCCGAGCTGTTACGGGAAAATTACGGTCGAGGCTGGGTCGAAAGTTGCAGTAAACGTCGAGGCGTAGCCGAGACGTTTACGCAACTTGAGACCAGGCCGAGACCGTTATTTGGACGTGAACAGCGCTGGCCGAGACATTATGCGATATCCCTATACATTACGGGCACACCATCCGGAGCCTCGCTGATATTGCGGCTGTGCTCCACGCGTCAAAGACGACAGCAGAACATGTGCGCAAACACGCAAGTCGTGCACTTTTCTTGTAAATGACTGCACTTTTCCCGTAAATGTGTGCAAACCGTGCACTTTTCTCGTGAATGTGTGCAAGTCGTGCACTTTTTCTGTAATTGTTTGCAAGTCACCCAATTTTCACTCATTACTCTAGGACAAACTCCCAGCCACAGCCTCACCCATTCCAGCCTGCCCACCAGCCAAGATGCCCGACAGCACCTACACCGTCAGTGGCGGCAGCATTGGCGACGACGACGACCAGTGTCGCAGTGATAACGACTTCGAAATCCCACAGTTTAACCCCACGCAAGCACGTTTGGCAGCTGCGACGCTTGACGGTGAGATGCGTTGACGGTTCTTAGCGTTGACCTCCTTTGACTTGCATCATTTGACCAACAACACCACGTTCGTTGCTAAACAGGGTCCCAGGAGTACAACGTGGCTGGGCAGCCTAACACCGCTTTTGCAGCTGTCGCAGAAGCTCGCTTGGCTGATGCAGATTGCGTGGTCGCGCAGCCCAAACCGGCCATTGCAGATGAGGCAATGGAGCCTCGACGCTCTGGTCGCCTGTGTGGCGGCTTGCAAGTGTCGTATCGTCGTCTCTTGCAATTGTGATATCGTGGACCATAACCATTGTGTTGCACCGCCCCGCAACGCTTGTTGCAAAGGAGAAAATTGAGCAGATCCTTAGCAGGTTTTTTAGCCCCTGACATTGTGGACTTGGCAATCCGAAGCAAGGCAGCACCAGCAGCCATAATCAATAACAAGAGTCAGTTGAACACCAGCTATATCATGCTGGAAGCTGTCTTGGACAGTGGTAAATTCCCCGGTAAGCCCTCATGTTCCTCATTGGCATGCCTTGTCATGTCCTGCATTGCTTTCCCGCTTTCCACCCTCATACTTTAGGTGGTGAACAAGCGAAACCCTGCTGCCGCTGCTGATGATGCCTTGTTGATGCTGTTGTTACCCTGCTGCTGCTGCTGCCCGGCTGCTGTTGCCGCTGCTGTTGCCTTGCTGTTGTTGCTGCCGCCCTGCTGCTGTCTGCTGCTCAGGAGTCCCCAACATGGGGTTGGTAATCTTCATGCAAGTACTCGCACCAGATTGCACCGATTCCGGTAGCGTTTGTTGCATTGGCACCTGCGAATTACTCCGCATCTATTGGCAAGCGGCGCGTTAATCCTTGCATCAGAGTCAATGCCGGCGCAAGCGAGCACGAACACAGCTGCTCACTATCGATTGTTCGAGTGGTGAGTAATGGCACCAATGAGGGAACTCCGCCTGGCATCCAGCCGGAAGTACAATCACAGCACAGCCCGCCAGGCTCGCTCCGCGAGCCTTTTGTTGGTGCAAGCGGTGTTGGAGGGCCATCGTGGGGCTAGTAATGACTCGACATTGCAGCGAGGTGCGAATGGGTAGAGGTTTCTCTAGCCAGCCACACAGGAAAAGGGACCCCCTTGCACAAATCGGCATGTTGTGAGCTGACCACTCTGAGTTATTAGAATTTCGAGTCATCACTCTGTTCGTAACTCTACGACACAGCTGCTGGAATAGAAAGCACGGCAATCCATCAACCAGGCCCGCCTCCTCACCCTTTGGCGTGACCCGACTCTGCCTTGCAGAATTGACTAGCCTACTACGACCGCCTGGACCCTGCCACCTCCCAGCCCCCGCCACCCCCTCCCACCCCCTCCCACCCCTTCCCACCCCCTCCCTGCCCCTCTCAATGTCGCCCCCTGGCCCTAGCAAGTCATTGCAAGACGCAAACCTATGAGTCCCAGCCGGCAGCGTGCTCATCTTGCAGCACTTGTAACTCACCAAGAGCTGGTTATCTGCACAGCCCTAACGGCCTAAAAGCCACAGCAAGGAGGGCGAATGACATTGCCCAAGAGGTGCAGGCCGAGAGATGGGTGGAGGGGCGCTGTTACATCGGTTTGGCATGCCATGTGAACCGTTTTGACTGCGGCGACTGTCCCTCACTATGTGCAAGTGCTCCTGGGCCACGTCGGTCGCGGCGGTCTCTCGCGGCGAGACCCGCATGAGCAAAAAGCAATGATTTTAATGTGAAAATTTGAGCCGCCATAGCACTCAGCACAGTGCACATTATTTAATGATACATGTTGCACCGCGTAGCTGACTGAGTCCTCTATCCAGAAACGTGCGAAACATAATGGAAACCACATGGCTCGGACGCGGCGTCGTTTTGATTACCAGGGGTCAGTTTCCTGTCATTTTCTGTTAGTTGGGGACACCTGACTGCTGCCCTGCTGCTGCTGCTGCCCGGCTGCTGCTGTTGCCCTGCTGCTGCTGTTGCCCTGCTGCTGCCACTGCCCTGCTGCTGCCACTGCCCTGCCGCTGCCACTGCCCGGCTGCTGCTGCCGCTGTTGCTGGCCTGGCAGTGGTGCCCCCGGCAGTTGGCCAGGCGGCGGTGCCCCTGGCAGCCGGCCCGGCTCCTCCTGGCTACGGGTACTGGCAGCCTTTGAACCCCTTGTGCGACATGGATTTGCTACCAAGCCCACGAAGCAGCTGGCAAGCCTCTGAAGATGAAGCTTCTAGCAGCTGCTTCCGCTATCTAGGGTTACTATAATCACAAGGTTCGCGGGCTGTAGAGCGCCGGCAAGGAAACGTTTTACCGGCCGACATTGCTGTGCTTGCGGTAATTGCCCGAGTCTGTTAAACATAACCGTAGAGATCACCAATTACGACAATATAACAATAAATTATTCTCATGTACTGTATTAGGATTTAATATTTGAGGTATAGGGAAAAATATAGGCGTCAATATTTTTCCATAACTCGGGTCAGTTTACCAAGGCCGCAAAGTGCTAGCAGCCAGATCCGCGTGTTCCGCAAGTGAGGCGCAAGTCGCGAGTGTGCTAGTTGCATGTATGGCTTGCACGTCGCAACTTGCAAGTCGCGAGTTATTCAAAAACAACTTCCTACCGCTACTGCAACCTCAACGTAGCCAATGCGACGCTACGCGATAGCTTATCGAACATATTGCCAGGCTGGCATGTCTACTTATAAGTGCCAGGCTGGCATGTTGACTAGAAGCTACGTCTTTCGTCGTTTTTCAGGTCGGAGTAAGCCGCTTAGGAGAGGGATGAGGTTATAGGCTAGTTGAGGCAGTCGATATGTGTCGACCGGCAACGCATAATGGTCGAGCGGCAAAGCATAATGGTCGAGCGGCAACGCATAATGGTCGAGCGGCAAAGTGCACTTTTTGATAATGGTCGAGCGGCAATTGATAATTGTCGAGCGGCAAAGTACGATGCTCGCAATCAGTATCGGGAAGCGTTTATAGAGCGGCTATGGCAAGAAGGGTTGGTGAAAGCGTTGGTCAACGGGATATACGGTGTTGGTCAACGGGGGAGGGGGGCGGTTACGGGATTGGGGAACCTCAAATATACTAGATAACCGCCTTGACCTCGCGCATTATGCGAACTAATGGTCTCGTCCTCGGCTCTGCTACCATACATCCCTCGGCTGCGCCTCGGGATGTATGTCCGCGCCACCTCGGCCTCGGCCATTATTTTCGCATAATGCTCTCGGACCGCCAATTATCTACTACTTATTGTCAAGCTCTTTGTGCTGCGTTTGTGAATTCCGCACAGCCGCATAGCCCGACCACAAGCGTCTTTGTCAACACATGCCGCATGTGGAATTGTTGTGTCAGATGTCCACATCAAGCGACTCACTAGCAAATCCACCACCCCAAGAAAAGATAATCGCACATCACAACATATTCCGCAACCTGCTTTCGTCCCCTGTGAGGACAACATCTGTTTCTTGCAGGGTTTTCTTCACATCGGCAAGCGTAAGCCTAGCTTGAGACTTGCCCTTATTGATCCAATCTCCAGGGTAGCTGAGGTCAAGTCAGCGGGTCGGGTCGGGTCGGGTCGGGTCGGGTCGGGTCGGGTCGGGTCGGGTCGGGTCGGGTCGGGTCGGGTCGGGTCGGGTCGGGTCGGGTCGGGTCGGGTCGGGTCGGGTCGGGTCGGGTCGGGTCGGGTCGGGTCGGGTCGGGTCGGGTCGGGTCGGGTCGGGTCGGGTCGGGTCGGGTCGGGTCGGGTCGGGTCGGGTCGGGTCGGGTCGGGTCGGGTCGGGTCGGGTCGGGTCGGGTCGGGTCGGGTCGGGTCGGGTCGGGTCGGGTCGGGTCGGGTCGGGTCGGGTCGGGTCGGGTCGGGTCGGGTCGGGTCGGGTCGGGTCGGGTCGGGTCGGGTCGGGTCGGGTCGGGTCGGGTCGGGTCGGGTCGGGTCGGGTCGGGTCGGGTCGGGTCGGGTCGGGTCGGGTCGGGTCGGGTCGGGTCGGGTCGGGTCGGGTCGGTCGGGTCGGGTCGGGTCGGGTCGGGTCGGGTCGGGTCGGGTCGGGTCGGGTCGGGTCGGGGCGGGTCGGGGCGGGGCGGGGCGGGGCGGGGCGGGGCGGGGCGGGGCGGGGCGGGGCGGGGCGGGGCGGGGCGGGGCGGGGCGGGGCGGGGCGGGGCGGGGCGGGGCGGGGCGGGGCGGGGCGGGGCGGGGCGGGGCGGGGCGGGGCGGGGCGGGGCGGGGCGGGGCGGGGCGGGGCGGGGCGGGGCGGGGCGGGGCGGGGCGGGGCGGGGCGGGGCGGGGCGGGGCGGGGCGGGGCGGGGCGGGGCGGGGCGGGGCGGGGCGGGGCGGGGCGGGGCGGGGCGGGGCGGGGCGGGGCGGGGCGGGGCGGGGCGGGGCGGGGCGGGGCGGGGCGGGGCGGGGCGGGGCGGGGCGGGGCGGGGCGGGGCGGGGCGGGGCGGGGCGGGGCGGGGCGGGGCGGGGCGGGGCGGGGCGGGGCGGGGCGGGGCGGGGCGGGGCGGGGCGGGGCGGGGCGGGGCGGGGCGGGGCGGGGCGGGGCGGGGCGGGGCGGGGCGGGGCGGGGCGGGGCGGGGCGGGGCGGGGCGGGGCGGGGCGGGGCGGGGCGGGGCGGGGCGGGGCGGGGCGGGGCGGGGCGGGGCGGGGCGGGGCGGGGCGGGGCGGGGCGGGGCGGGGCGGGGCGGGGCGGGGCGGGGCGGGGCGGGGCGGGGCGGGGCGGGGCGGGGCGGGGCGGGGCGGGGCGGGGCGGGGCGGGGCGGGGCGGGGCGGGGCGGGGCGGGGCGGGGCGGGGCGGGGCGGGGCGGGGCGGGGCGGGGCGGGGCGGGGCGGGGCGGGGCGGGGCGGGGCGGGGCGGGGCGGGGCGGGGCGGGGGCGGGGCGGGGCGGGGCGGGGCGGGGCGGGGCGGGGCGGGGCGGGGCGGGGCGGGGCGGGGCGGGGCGGGGCGGGGCGGGGCGGGGCGGGGCGGGGCGGGGCGGGGCGGGGCGGGGCGGGGCGGGGCGGGGCGGGGCGGGGCGGGGCGGGGCGGGGCGGGGGCGGGGCGGGGCGGGGCGGGGCGGGGCGGGGCGGGGCGGGGCGGGGCGGGGCGGGGCGGGGCGGGGCGGGGCGGGGCGGGCGGGGCGGGGCGGGGCGGGCTTGCCTGGACTTATCTCCACCTGTATTGAGGTGTTGCGGGAGCCCGGTTGTAGAGTTCCGAATCCTGCAGCTTCTTTACTTGAGCTTGCCTCGTAACCACCTGGCACTCGTGACCACCTGGCACTCGTGACCACACAGCAATGCTTAAGTTGTAGGTGTGGATCACTGGAGCTGAGGGTTGCTATGTCATTTACCTCTTGCAGCTCCATCCTCTCTGCCTCCTCCATGGTGCGTACAGCCTTCTTCTCGAGGTCCTTGAACTCGTCGTAATTAGGGAGGAGCGAGAGCAAAGAGCAAAAATCTAAGGAAGAGCAAAAAGCGCACGGGTGAAAGCACGTAGTCTCAAGGCACGTGGGCTCAAGGCACGGGTCCGACTTTTTGCTGTAAATGCAGATGTTGCCGCGCGCACATTGTGACCGCGCGTGGTCCAGACATCCAGTGTTAACTCCGCTACATCAACATCACTACCTATCGCTACGTTCACAGCTGGAGATGGGTCTTTGTTAGGAGCGTGTGCTTGAGCCTGCTTGGGCGCCTGCCCACGCTTGACCATCCTGGGCTAGCGCTCTTTAGCCATATAGTTGTGACGCTCACAATCGCAGCTTTAACTCGAGCCCCCCGCACCTCAAACTTCAGGGTCTTAATAGGACCTGGCCGGGAACGCCCTACTTGCCATCTGCTCGAGCCTAGCCTACTCCTCATTAACATTCCAAACATGGTAAGTGTCAGGCGACCCCAACTGACAAAAAATGACAGGAAATGATAGGAAACCGACCCCTGGTAATCAAAACGACGCCGCGTCTCAGCCACGTGGTTTCTATTTATGTTTCGCACATCCCTGGATAGAAGACTCTGTCAGCTACGCGGTGCAGCTTGTAACATCAAATATTGTGCACTGTGCTGAGTGCTATGGCGGCTCGAATCTTGACATTCAAATTCATGCCAGTTTTGCTCATGCGGGCCTCGCCGCGACCGACCGCTGCGACCGACGTGGCCCAGTAGCATCTGCAAACAGTCAGGGACAGTCGCCGCAGTCAAAACAATTCACATGGCACAGTCCAAACAATTCACATGGCACAATCAAAACAATTCACATGGCTCCTTTGCGATAGCTAGGGTTGGCCAGATCCGTATGTGGCGGCTAGAAAGACGGTATATACATACGTATTTACTGTATTCGTAGTTCCGTAGGGTCTTCCGTAGGGGCAGGGTCGTCATTTTGCGAAAGTGAGTATGCAGTTTGGTGCACAACAACTATAGAAACGCCCGCTAGGGGTAAGCATGTTCAGAATCTCAACCAATAGGAGTGTCGTGACACATCTATATGCCAGCCAGCCATGCATGCCGTTAGCAATGTGCTCCTACTCTGTGCGCCAAGCATGTGTCCAAACCCCTCGTGTGGCAGCCGTGGGTGCAGTTGTGTAGTCAGCCATGGGCTCCTACTCGACCAATCATGTGTGCCATGTGCTCCTACTCTGTTAACCATGTGTGCATGGTTTAATCCCCTCGTGCTAGCTTATCTACAACATCACCACCTCCTCCTCCTCCTCCACCTCCAGGCATGCTTGTGGTCACCCCCGCCATTGGCTGCACCCAGGGTTGTGACTTTGCGATCTTTCATTTCTTTCATTCATCATTTCATCATGAAATTTATGAAATTTCATGAAAAGAATGAAATACATGAAACGGGATGAAAACGCGTGGTTGCCGTGGGAGTTTTGACCTGAAACTTTGCACACAACCCTCTTTAACATCTGCCAACCCAATGTAACAATCAGGGTACGATTTGGTGCACCGCAACCACCAAAACCAAAGGTCATCAAGGATATCCAAAACCAAAGGTTAACAAGGCTACCACAGCTTCAAACCATGCATACTAAGCTGATGAGTTACTTACTACTGCCTACTACTCCCCCACCGTTGCTGTTCATGCATGATGCCATGCTATTTCCCCCCACGGCACCCCGCGGCACCTCCATACGGCACTAACGCCTCGCAACACCCCACATAAGGGGACAAGTGACAACAACACCACACCAACAATAACACCAACACCAACACCAACAACAACAACAACAACAAGACCACACCACACCACACCACACCACACCACACCACACCACACCACACCACACCACACCACACCACACCACACCACACCACACCACACCACACCACACCACACCACACCACACCACACCACACCCACACCACACCACACCACACCACACCACACCACACCACACCACACCACATTACACCACACCACACCACACCACCACCACCAAGCCATGTTGCACATCAAGTACGGTGGCTTGGCTCTCCTACTGCTGTCCCCTTGGGGGAGGGATGGGCTGGGTCAGTGTGGTGTGTGGGCATGGCATGGCTAGAGTGGGCTGGCTAGCCGCTACTGCTAGCTCTCTTGGGTGCCGCTCCTGGCTGCCCGCTCTAGGCTGCCCGCTCTAATCTGCCGCTTGAGGCTGCCCACTCTAGGCTGCTACGCCAAGGGCTGTTGGGGTGGGGGGAGGGAAGGGTGAAGGGGGCAAGGGGCAGGAGTGTACAGCAGTGCTCCAAGCTGTTGTTGATGGCTTGTTGTTAATGGTGGTGGCAGGACATGCATGGCTATGCATGATGTTGGCTGCTGCTCTACACCACTGCCGCCTTGCATGCAATCACCAAGCCATGCTACACTTGTCATGCTCCAGATGTCTCCAACTGCAAGCAAACATCAGCTAGCTCAGGCTCAACAAGGTGATAAATTTATATGGTTGATGATGGTTGATGAAGCTGTCCTCGCCGCAATGGAGGCAATTTCCGCGACCCTCTGTTGCAGTCCTCCATTGCGTTGTGATCCAGCTGCTCCGCGGGCTGCTTGTGGCTCTTTAGGCGTAGAGGGGTCGCATTGCCTAACCCTGTGCTGTGCTGTAGCACCCGTGGCAATGCCAGCGAAGGGCCAGCGAAAGCTGCAACGCGGCCACTATTAGATAGCCTCAGGGCTCTACTCGTCTGGTTTACTGGGTGCTGCCGGGTGCTGGGGGCTACCGGGATTTCATTTGTTGCAGTGAAAGTTTCATTTCTTGCACGTGAAAGATTTCAGTGAAAGATTTCATGAAATACTGCAATTTTCACAAGCCTGGCTGCACCCCCGTGGCTTAAGAGATAAAAACTTTCTCATTTCAGCACGGATGAGGCCGCCGATTGGTGCGATGGGCTGCTTATGGCCTAACTAGAGTGCAGCCAGCCCCAACGATTTGCCGGGTGGCTGGCCCCAACCCGCGACGGACAAAAGTTTTCAGGTCAGCACGCGACAGTGCTGCTGCGTCCCAGCACGCATCGAAACCATCTCCCAAGCTGGGGGCGTGACCGCGACGGCGGATTGCTGATGAACCTGTGCCATGTGCAAGCTGCTGCCAAGTTGCGAAATTGCAGGATGCTCTGATCATTGATGCCTGCGACTTCCGAGCAGCCACGCGCAGCAAGAATTGGTCAAAAACATGTAGAAACTGAGCTGGGAAAAAGTTGACCGCCCACTCATGAAACGGCCCAAACATGATGACATCGCGCTTCTGTCCTGATTAGACGTTAGAAGCCCACACAAGGAGCAGCACAGAACTGGCCGTTTATCATTTGACGTCCTGGTTGGACTCTGAAAAATTGTCAAGAAAGTAAAATAACATAAAAAACTGACATGGGGTGACGCGACACGAGTTGCACGCTGTTGTGGTGCAAGGACAGCCCAAAAGCCATACCAGCACTCTCAAGCATATCAACAGCACTAGAACACATGTCAGGGGGGGGTACTGCGCCCGACAAGAAATTCAAACATTTGAAAAGCTGGGCCGCTGAGCGCGATAGCTGTTCTCTGACCACAGCCCCACTAAGCAGGCCATTCCCGGCACATTGCAACCAGAATTCTCAACACCCCCGCCCGCCCCGGCACAGGTGCACATCACCCCGAGCAGCCCGCTGGCTTCGCTTTCATGAGCTGCACCGCTCTGCGCAGGAATCGCTGTAAAACTCGTAAAGACCAGTAAGATTTTATCAGGGGTGCAGCCAATGGCGGGGGTGACCTTGTGACAGCACCTCCTCACCACCACCACCACCTTCATTCCTGCATTGCTGTTTCCCAGGATGTATGCGATCTTCTTCGCACTCTCCAGAGCTAGGCGGTTGCGGGTCTTGGAGAAGATTTGGTACGGGACGGGAGGGGTTGCTGGGCGGGCTGGGCTGGCCGGGCTGGGCTGGGCTGGGCTGGGCTGGGCTGGGCTAAGCTGGCTGGGCTGGCTGGGCCCTCGTATGCATCTGGGCTGGGCCCTCGTATGCGACTGGCGCAGCACAGGCTCAAGCTTATTCCAGAAGCTGGCGCTGCCCTTCCGCTTCATGGCTGGGAGCTCGGCTAGCAGTTATACGGTCGGCCCCATCATCCAACGCAACGAGTGCCATTAGGTATCGCAGCGACTTATAGTCCCGCGGTTACGGCCACCCGCGTCCTTTGCAATCTCGCGATTTTGCCGTCGCGTGTACGGTTCAAGCGTGAAAACTACGGTCAAACCTACGGTATTGCACGGTCAACCGACGTACCTACGGCTGCCTACGGATACACGGTGGTCGGGGTACGCTACGTACATACTGTATATACGTACCTACGTATATACGCCGCTACGGTTCTGGCCAACCCTAGCGATAGCCTCAGCCTTCCTAGCTGTGGCTTTCAAGCCGCTAGGGCTGTGCAGATAGCCAGCCCTAGGTGATCTTACAAGTGCTTGAAGATGAGCATGCTGCCGGCTGTGACCCATGGGTATAAAGGGGTGGGAGGGGTTGGGAAGGGGTGGCGGGGCAGTAAGGGGGCTGGGAGGGGGCGGGAGGGGGTGGGAGGCTTCGGCGGGGGCTGGGAGGTGGTGGGGCTGCAAGGGGGCTGGGAGGGGGTGGGAGGGGGTGGGAGGGGGTGGGAGGGGGGGGCTGGGGCTGGGAGGGGGTGGGAGCGCGGGCTGGGAGTGGGAGGGGTGGGGAAGGCGGGGATGGGGCTGGGAGGGGGCTGGGAGGGGGCAGGTTCCAGGCGGTCGGAGTAGGCTAGTCAATCCTACAAGGCAGAGTTGGGTCACGCCAAAGTCATTTCAGGCGGGCCTAATTAATGGATTGCCGTGCTTTCTTTTCCAGCAGCTGTGTCGTTGAGTAATGAACAAAGTAATAACGAGACATTCTAATAACTCAGAGTGGTCAGCTCACAACATGCCGATTTGTGCAAGGGGGTCCCTTTTTCTGTGTAGCTGGCTAGAGAGACCTCTATCCAATCGCACCTCGTTGCAATGTCGCGTTATTTCTTGCCCAACGACGGTCTTCCGACGCCGCCTGCACCAATGAAAGGCTCGTGGAGCAACCCTGGCGGGCTGAAATGAGATTGTACTTCTGGCTCGATATCACGCGCAGCTCCATCACTGATGCCGCTACATATCACTATAACAATCGATGGTGAGCAGCTGAGGTGTATCCCGCGCTCGCTTGCGCCGGCATGGCCTCACTCACAAGTGGTAACGCGCCGCCTGCTAGGAGGCGCGCAGTAATTCGCAGCTGCCAATGTGACAAACGCTATTGAAAACGGTCCAGTATTGAAAGAGTATGTGCATGAAGATTACCAACCCCATGTTGGGGTCTCCTGACTTGCAGGGCATCGCCTCCATGGCCCACCGGCTTGGTGTCCTGAGCCCGTCCTTGGGCATCAACTGCTAGCCCATGCGCTCCTGATCCCACCCATGCGCCATCATTGGTTGTTTTGTCCTGACTAAGCCTTAGATCCCAACATCAGGCGGCCCCAACTTCAAAAAATGACACGTAAACCGACCCCTGGTAGTAGGACGGCTGTAACTCTGCACTCGCTGCGCCAAATTTAATGCTAGCTGGCTCAGTATGTAGCCAACCCAGCCAGCTACCTTTCACCCATCCAGAATAATCATGTCCAGTCAGTGGGCCGTGCACAGCAAAGCATCAAAGTTGGTAATTCAAATTTGAGCCGGTTGCGGGGCATGCAGTCATCGCTGCGACCGCCCGCGCCGCTGAGGCTGCTCTACACAAGCATGCGCGTCGACAGCAGCAGTCGGATCGGAGAGCGGTTGCGGGAATGTGGCACTGAGCCTACCTTCTCCCCATACCTTGAGGGCAATGCCACAGCTCGACCATTTGGACTTACAACATGCTACTTACTAGGTTAAGCTCATCTACGACATTGTTACAAACGCTCATACTCAGATAAGGCAAAGCTCACTTTGGTCTGTGACCCCCAACTCCCTCAGTCAGGCGCCCCCAACATGGGGTTGGTAATATGCATGCAAGTACTCTCTCAATACTGCATCGTTGCAGCCGATCTCAGGGCCAGGGCCATGCAGTCAGTCGCACAACTCCACACCATGACGGATTTTGCACTCGGCTCCTCTGAGAGTTACACTCCCCTACATGCCATCCACCTGCGTGCAAAGTTTCATAGCTCAACTGCCACCCCACAGTGGTGCTCTGAGAGGGGTGGGCTGGGAGGGGTGGGCTAGGAGAGGGTGGGCTTGGGGAGGGGGCGAGGGGAAGGGCTGGGAGGTGGTGGTCAGGCTCAATGAGGTGGGCTCCTGCAATGATGGGTGGAGGGGGGGCGCGCTCCTGGCAAAGAAGGGCTGGCTGGCTCGGCAAACTTGAGAGTTGAGGTCTGAGACTTGGCATGTAGGCTGCTGTGACCTAGTGGAGGAGAAGACTCCCTTGGGCCAAAGTGAAATTCTTGGTCATTGCGGAGCTGCTGGACCAGCGGCTGGGCCCTCACCCCGAATTTGGCTAAGGGAGATGGCGCTAAGTGACTGAAGTGAATTTTAAAAATTTCTGAGTATGAGGAGTTGTCAGGCATCAGAATAGAAGCACAACCTAGTAGGTAGCATGTGCAAAGTCAAAGCCAGTAAGGAATGGAGGCCAGTTTCCTGAAACCCTGCACACGGTTTAATCGTACTTTGAGGCACAAATAGCCTTTGAAACCTTGTGCAGGGTTTCAGTTGACCTTGTGCAGGGTTTTGCTAACCTTGTGCAGGGTTCTAAGACCTAGTGCAGGGTTTCGCCGACCTTGTGCAGGGTCTCGCTCAAAGCATCGATTTCACCTAAGTCAACCCTGACCTTGTGCAAGGTTTCGCTAACCTTGTGCAGGGTTTCGCTGACCTTGTGCAGGGTCTCGCTCAAAGCAGGCTACCCCTCCCATTGAACCACCACGTAAGGGACATTTGACTTTGCGGCGTGCCTGGTGAGAGTTGAGTTGTCATTTTTACGCGGAACGCCTTATCATTGCGTCGCGCTTGCGCCTGCGCGCCTGAGCTGCTGGCACCCACGGTGACCGGCAGTCTGCCAGGCACGCGAATGGTTACGTTCTGCGCAATGAGCCTTTTAGATGCTGCTTTACAACACCCACAACGCAGGATGCATAGTTCTCCGCTGCGGTACACTTTACGCATGGAGCCCAGTTTTCTCAACATCATCTTACACAGCCTCGCCCTCCACATGAATCTCCACGCAGCCAGTGCTGCCAGCTGGCGTAGGCCTCACACAACACGCACAGCGGGCAGCCTGGCCCTCCTGCCGTTTGTAGGGGTGATACTTGGATGTCGGCATGCTGCAGACATGTGCACACGCCATCTTTTGAAACCCCTATTAGCAATACTTAGCAATAGTTGAGAACTTGGCGGGGGGTCCACAGGTGAGTCCCCTAGCCAGTGACGTAGGGCTGGTGAGTTGCATTGAGTTCCATGGTTGTCAGACGGGCATCAACAGAGTGGGGCAGCATGGGGGAGGTTTAGCCCACCTCTTGGAGCCTAATCAACAAGGGATTGGTGCAGTTGCCACTGCTGTGCTCCTACTATGGTCTTTTCCTAGTTCCAGAGCCTCAGAGCCTAGTTTCAGAGCCCCTGATCCAGCGCATGTTGGTCACGATGTTGGACATGGGGTCGGGCTTCTCGCACATCGCGCACTATCCATCGCGTTAATCAGGGACTCACATATACTGGGTCAGCGTACATCAAGTCCGCATGCTCGGTAGGGTCGCATACCCGGCAACATGCCCGACCAGCTCAGCGTGTGGCTGAGCGCAGCTGCTTTCCGACGCTTCAATCCGCGTGTAAATCCGTGCAGAAATGAGTCCGGAAAAGCCGTTGTCCCTTACCGTGAGGGGGGTTGGTGGTTCAATGGGAGGGGTAGCCAGCATCGATTCCACATAAGTCAACCCTGACCTTGTGCAAGGTTTCGCTAACCTAGTGCAGGGTTTCGCTGACCTTGTGCAGGGTCTCGCTCAAAGCATCGATTTCACCTAAGTCAACCCTGACCTTGTGCAAGGTTTCGCTAACCTAGTGCAGGGTTTCGCTGACCTTGTGCAGGGTCTCGCAACTACTATGATTTCACCTAAGTCAACCCTGACCTAGTGCAGGGTTTCGCTGACCTTGTGCAGGGGGTCACCCCCGCCATTGATAACATCTTACCGGTCTTTCAGAATTTTCTAGCGGCTCTTGCGCAGGGCGGTGCAACTCATCAGCGCGAGTCTAGCGGGCTGCTCGGGCTCATGTGCACCTGTGCCGGGGCGGGCGTGGGTGATGTGAGATCGGGTCGCGCTGTGCCGGAAATGTGCTGTTTAGTGGGGCTGTCATCAGCGAACAGCTATCGCTCTCAGCGGCCCAGCGGCATGGACGGGTTGGTTTTTTTGAATTTCTGTCGGGCGGAGGACTACCCCTGACATGTGCGCTAGTGTGCTGATGACATGTTTGATAGTGCGGATTGTGCTTTTGTCCTGTCTCTGCACAAGAACAGGGTGCAACTTGTGTCACGTCACTCCATGCCAAATTTCCTTGAAAATGACATTTTGTCCGGCCAATTTACGGTCCAACCAGGATGTTAGATGATGGATTGCCAACTGACTCTTTTAGTGATAGTGGAATCCCAACGAGCCCTCTAGCTAAAAATGCGATGCCCTCCTGTGTCAGCCGTCTGTGCTGTTCAAAAGAGGACTCTCGTGCACCTTACGCCCGGTCACATTGTTGGCCTCAACGACGTTGCCGTTCATTGTGGGCCCTTGTAATTCTCCAGTTGATCCCTGTGCACCTTACACCACGTCAATTGTCTGCCTCATATTCAGCCTCCAGCTGCTCACTAAGTAGCTCTCTTCGCACCCAACGACGCAATGCCCGACGTCCCTCTTGCCTCTTCCACCCCATGTGCATGCGATATCGTTCACAGTGTTTATTGGTCAGCTTGCCAAAGCACAGCTCATCATGCAGCAAATCGGAATGGAACAACATCAACAATGCATAACACTCTTCGTCATCCCTCACCTCCTTCACAGTGTCTTGAAACATGGGCATGGGCTCAAGTGGGGTAGTGGTGTCAGGCTTCATGCACGGCAAGCATGGCACACTCATGCACGTGCTGCATGCACAAGCAGCCATGGCCCATTGAGGCTGCTCCCTGTCAGGTGTGAATACCATGCGGTGCATTGCCCTACACCCCTTTACATCATCATGCATGCGCTCCACATCAGCCTCAGGCATACTGCATACAGCTGCTTGCCTAGCGTCGTCTAACACCAAGTAACGCCGAAACATGATGTGGCCTCGTTGCCTGTGGCTAGCACTGGTGTCTTGTGCATGGCATGGCACAGCAAAATGCTTGTTAGCCCAATCAGTCAGCACAGCAGCCTTACACACTTTCCCCACCAGCTCAGGATGGACAAACATCTGCTCCCTCCACTCCTTCTTTGACACCCCACCCTCAGAGTCATGCGTACTCTTGAAATGCGATGTGGCACCATATGACCATTGCACAGGCACCCCAAACCTATTAGCTAGGTGCCAATGCAACTTGATGGCCTTGGCCCCCTTGAACTGTGATGCACAACCATCTGACCACAAACACAGCTGCCTCATGTCCATCTTGCCCACCCACCCATCATCTGGGTGCCTCCTGCCTTGCAACAAACACTCAATCACTTGCACAAGGGCCGTGGTGGAAGCCTCAGCTGACTGGTCACACTTGTCAGCACTCACAAACACAGACTCCTCCCTGTAGTTTCCAGCCGTGTCCTGGTAGTGTGCACATGCCACGAACACTGACATGGTCCGCTGCTTCCAATGTGCTCCCTGACATGCTATGTCTTGGTGGATGGTGAGCTTCTCTGACCAGTCACACGACACGACAACTAGCCCCGGTGTGTTCTGTACAGCGGCACAGTGCGCCCTAAAGGTGGCACGCTGATGCTTGGCCAGGTATTGATGCCACAACTGCTTCTGCATGAGGGCATTCAGGCCAGTCACCAATTCACCCAGCGTGGTTTGGACTGTGGCCAACTCTACGCCTTGCCCATTGTCCAACTTATTGAACTGACGATACTGCAGCTGCACACCCTCACACCCCACCTTCACGCCCACCTTCCTATCCTTGCAGGCTGCACACTGACGCTGCAAGCAGGCCAGGCTGGGCTTGGCGCCAACCTTGCATGGGCACACAAACCAGCTCTGCACTGTGGCATAGTCCAGGTCAACCCTCACAGCCGCGCCCCCAACTGTGCACCCTGCTGCAGCCGCTCCCCCTCCTGCAGCGCCTGCAGCAGCCCTAGCATTCTGCGCATCACTCACCAACTTCTCCAGCCCAACCTCATCTAGCACACCTGCATCTAGCACACCAGCCAGGTCTTGAGCGTCAGCGTTGGCAATGTGCTCAGCCAGCAACACATGCACCTCACCTTCCCCCCCCCCGTTGTCGCTCCCGCTGTCACTGTCGCTGTCATCTAGTGGCTGGGGGTCCTCAGGCAGCACAAGGCTGTCCATGTGCTTGCCGAGCTGGTCTAGCAAGAGCTCGCAGGTCTCACAGGGAATGCACACACACACTTGTTTGTGAGCAGCGGTGATGCGCTTGACCCACGGCGGACGCAACACCTCAAAGGTGGTGCTACCCACTTTTAGGTTTGCTGGGCACTCCTGCTCGTACTCCAGGTACAACTTCTTGAGGGAGCGGTCCACGTAGTGTCGTGACATGCGCACCTCGCTCTTCTTACTGCTCCTGCCACGGCAGTGTAATGGGCGGCTGTGGGGGGGGGCTGTGGGCATGTGGGGTGTGCTGCATTCAGCCTGCAGCCAGCCTACCGTACCCATGCAGCCCTACCCATGCAGCCACCCAGCCAACCAGCCTCAAAAGGCCACCCAACCCATGCAGCCCTACCAGCACATGCAGCCAGCCTACCCAGCGGTCATGCGCACGTAGTAGCGCCGCACGTCCTTGTACATGGGTGACGGACTGCTGTGCTCCTCGAAGAAGGTGCGCACGTACTCCAGCTGAGCCTGGCTGAGACAGCGGCGGCCATGCCGGAGAGGCGCTGCTGCCCAGTCTGCTGTTGCGCCAGCTGCCAGGTTGGACAGGTGGCTCCTCCTGGCACGCTTGACTGCATCGGGCGTGATACCCAGCTGCTTGGCCGTCCTCTTGATGCCATGCTGCTCAATGCCCCTGCCCATAGTCATGATCAAGGCGGTGTTGAACGGCTGCTGGTTTGTTGAGCGCTGTCCACCCGGGGCGGGCTTGATGCCGGCAAGCACAGGCCTGAGAGACTCCACCATGATGCCCCCCAGCTCCTGGTCAGGGGTGGGTGCGACCACGCCAGTAGCCAGGCTGACCACAGACCGCATGCGGCGGTGCTGCTGCAGCCTGTCCAGCAGCTCTGCACCCTCCTCCACTGTGTACCTCTGAAACTCTTCCAGCATCGGTTGCAGCCTCCGCTGCCAGGCCTGAGGGGAGGGGCTGAGGGGCTGTTGCTGCTGTTGCTGTTGCTGCCGGTGCGTGCGCAAGTCCCACACTGGACGTGGGGAGAGCGCCTGTGCGGGGCAAGGCGGGTGAGGGATTGCAGGGGTGGGGTTGCCTCTTGTCCTGCGCATGGCCTTGTCCCTGCCCATGGCTCCGGCATTAGCCCGTGCCCGTGCCACTGAACCTGCTGCCCCTGCTGCCTCTGCCCTTGCTGCAGCTCTTAGCACAGTAGCCACTGCTGCCGCAGCAATCGCTGCTGCCGCTGCTTGGTGCTCATCCAACCTGCACAACATCAGCAACAGAGGTCTATGAGGCTAGTGACAAGCACGACGGTGCTTGGTGGTGGGGGTGGATGGTGGGGCCAATACTCACTTTGCAGGTTGGGAGGGCGGTTGCTGCTCCGGCTCATCGGCCACTCGCAGCGTGGCAAATCTGTTGCTGGCAGTCAGCAACGCTGTGGGGGCTGCACTGTGCACCCGTTGAGCTGTGGCTCGTGTGGCCGAAGTCTAACCCTGGTCTCGCACTGCAGAGTCAATTATCAATTGTGCATGTGACTTGCATGCAAGAGCGCGAACACTGACGGGCTTGGTATTGGGATCTGCGCTAGCTGCCACCAAGCATGCCGTTGGTGTGCCATGAGGTCGCGAGGCGCCATGAGAGGAAACCATGTCGACCTCGCAAAGCCCGCAGCAACACGCAACACGCGACACGTCCATTTCAAACTCAGCAGCAGCGACATCGACAGCGCCCAAATGCGCAGCCTCGCAGCCGGCCATGAAATGCGGGCCAGCTAGCCTTCGCAGCATCAGTCGTCAGCCAAGAGGCCAGCATGCAGCTCGGTTTCGCAGCCATTAGCGATCAGCAAAAGGAATAGGGTATTTGTGATCAAGCACAGAGTTGAGGGCGAACGGCACAAAGGTAGCTTGCAAAGGTGCGATGCATAGATGCGACTCTGAGGTGCGACCGCGAGGTGGAGCGTGGCATGTGTCATGTGCCATGTGTTGCTTGAGCAGGTTCGGTGCCAAGGCACAGTGGCACCTTCCATCAGCCAGAAGCAGCAACCACAACGGCAACAAGTAGCGGCAGCCAGGGCGGCGGACAAGAGCAAAAGTGTACCCTCCTCCCGCCTCCCTCCTCGCTCTTCCCTCCTCCCTCTTCCCTCCTCCCTCCTCCCTCCTCCCTACCACACTGCCCACCACCACCTGCCAGACCCCCCACTCCCCCTCTCCCTCCCCCTAAGTAATGATCAAGGGACCACATGGAGCAAGCAGTGAGTGGCTAGCCCCACGCACATAAGTGACCCCTTGTACCCAGCCTAAACGCTAGCACGCCCCTTGTTTGCCGCAGGTGTGATGGTCAGCTCAGCAGCCAGAGCGGCAGCAAGGAGCAACATGCCTCTTCTCCCTCCTCCCCCTCACCTCCTCCCCCTCACCTCCTTCCCTCACACCCCCCTCCTCCTCCTCTCCCTCACCCTTACCCAGGCCAGGAGTGCACATAGTACCCAGGACCCAGGACAGGACCCAGGACAGGAGTGCACACCCTCACCCTCACCCTTGGTGGCACCACCTGCCAGACCCACCACTCCCCAGGAGGCGCAACCAAGAGGAGCAGCCAAGAGGAGCAGCCAGGAGCGGCAGCCAGGAGCAGCAGCTAGGAGCGGCAGCCAGGAGTGGCAGCCAGGAGGCATGGGCAAGGCAAGTGGTTGGCCAAGGCCAAGAGGCCCATGCCCCCCACAGCCAGGAGGCACAGCCAGGAGGGAGGAGCAGCAGCCAACAAGGCGGCAGCAAGGAGTCAGCAACGGCACATGGAGATAACAGTGAGTGGCCAGCCCCTTGCACATCAGTGGCCCCCATTGCCCTGCCTTACCGTGAGCACGCCCCTTGTTGCTTGCAGGTGTGACGGTCACACGCCCACCCCTCGCCCACCCCACCCCTCCCCTATCCCACCCCACCCCACCCCACCCCACCCCAGCAAACGGTGAGTGGCCAGCATGAAGCAGATTTGTGGCTCTTGGTACCAAGCCTGATGGCTAGCATGCCCCTTGTTTGTTGCAGGTCTAACGGTCACACCCTTCCCTTGTCCTTCTCCTTACCCACAAACTCACCCGTGTCGCTCCGCTTCCCCCCTCCTCCGCTACACTGCAGCCCCTCCCCTACCTTACCCTCACCTTACCCCACTTCCACCTCCACCTCCCATGCCATCAATAGCAGCCCAGGGCAGCAGCCCGGAGCAGCAGCCTGGAGCGGCAGCTAGGAGTGGCAGCCATGAGGTGCTACATGACGTGTGTAGCCATGAGCCAGCTGCAGGCATGAGCGACAAGGAGCCTTAAGAGAGCAACAAGGAGCCAGTTGCTATGGGGCAGGTGGTGCAAGGCATGATCAGCCAAGAGGCAGCTGCAGCGCGGCTGGTGCACCCTTCCCCCCATCACCACCACCACCTCCCAGGCCATCACTACAAGGCAGCAGCCGGGCAACAGCCCTTCCCTTATCCCAAGCAATGACACAGCTGCCATGGTGTGGCAAGGCATGTGTAGCCCCGAGTCAGCTGCCATGTGTCATGAGGTGCATGGCTTCGTTAGCCATGTGTTTGCTGCTGTTCGTCGTAAGTATATAGTTTGAGCAGCCATTAGTCAACTGGTATGAGATGAGCAATGCATGGCGTGTGTAGCAGTGTGTCAGTTGCATGGCATGAGATGAGAGGTGCATGGCGTGTGCACCCCTGAGTCTAGTGGCTTGTGTCATGTGGTGCATGCCTGGCAGCACCAGTTTCAGTGTGCAAACAGCAGTTGTTAGCCATGAGTCAGTTTGTGTGCTAGGAATGACTCTAATGGTGATGCCGTATGATGTTACATTAATGTAGGAGGCCACATGAGGCAGCAGATGTCAGCAGGCATGTAGGTTGTAAGCCAATGCTGACTAAACACTCATGCTTTGATACCCTGTGCACGGTCTATGAAACCCTGCACTAGGTCTTTGAAACCTTGTGCAAGGTCAGCGAAACCGTGCACACGGTCAGAAACGCCTAGGAACTGAGCCACACCAAACCCTGTGCACGGTCTATGCAACCCTGCACTAGGTCAATGAAACCCTGCACTAGGTCTTTGAAACCCTGCACACGGTCAGCGAAACCCTGCACACGGTCGGACACGCCTAGGAACTGAGCCACACCAAACCTTGTGCACGGTCTATGAAACCCTGTGCACGGTCTATGAAACCCTGCACACGGTCAGTGAAACCCTGCACACGGTCTATGAAACCCTGCACAGGGTCAGGAACTAGCTTGACGGCCACCTAGGGGCTGAGCCAGTTGAAACCTTGTGCACGGTTTGGCGAAACCCTGCACAAGGTTCTGCACCTTCAGCTAAAGGCCGATTACAGCCCAACCACGTCGATTAAAATCATGAAACATATGGCGATGGGACGGCCTTTGAAAGGGCTATCCGCAGTCCCCCTAAACTAAAATCGCCGACTCGGCCTTATTCTCCACGAGTGCGGGCATGGTGGGTCGTTGCATGCCGTGGCCTTGAACCAGCCTGGTGAACATGATGTCACTTTGAAGTTGTCAAACTGATAGTCAGGTCTTGGGGAGCGTCTCAGCAGCGCTAATAGACGACCCGTGGCGACCCAACCGCCGGACCCAACCCCCGAGCATTTCAAATATGGGTCTGACGGCCAAAGAGCTGCAGCAGCTTGCTGACAAGGACTTCAGGACTGCAGCTTCCCAGTCTCAGGGATCTAACAAGGTCAGGTTTCACAGGCGCTGGTCTGGGCTACGAAAGTGGCTGCAAGACAAGTTCCCCAAGCACTACCAAGCTGCCAGGGAAATGAAGAAGAAGCCAGGCATGACAGCAGCAGAGGCCATGGCTCTGATGGACCGCCCAGTGGAGAGTGTCCCCACTCCTTTGCGGCTGTTAAAGAGGGGGCGACAGGAGGGTGCAGGAAGGTGTGCTGGTGCAGCTGGCTGCAGCCTTGTCCCTACCTATCAGCACTTCCAAGGGAGGCCAACAGGGCATGTGTGGGTATGCTCTCTATGGCGCAATGAAGAGGGCTGGGATGGAGGCACAGCACCCAGGGGTGGAGGCTGCTCAAATCACCAAGCTATTGGCATCAGCATGGGCATGTGGGGGGGTGGCTAACCAGGGTGTGTACAACATGTATGCTGCCATTGCCAACAAGCTGGAGGGCAGGAAGTGAGCGACATGCCATCAGTCTGTGGATCGATTCATTGATTGATTGTGACTGGGTTGTTTGCATGGTTTACATGGATTGGTGGACAACTATACGTGTAGAAGCTTTGATGGAAGGGGCTGTGTGACAAGTCTAGTTAAACTGCAGAAACACGAGAGTTGGAGAAGACGCTTGTTCCTGTTGCTTACAAATGGTAGAAGAGGAAACACATGTAAGGGGCTGTCTATGCACTGCCCTGCAGCCATACTGCTGCCACTCCCTAGCCCCTAGCACCACAGCAGCTCCTGCCCAGCACCACAGCAGCCCCTGCCCAGCACCACAGCTGCTCCTACCTAGCACCACAGCAGCTCCTGCCTTGCACCACAGCTGCTCCTGCCCAGCACCACAGCTGCTCCTGCCCAGCACCACAGCTCCTGGTTCTGCTCTATAGCACAACTGCTCCTGCCTTGCCCCACAGCTGCTCTGTAGTACAGCTGCCCAGCACCACAGCTGCTCTGTAGCACGGCTGCTCCTGCCTTGCCTCACAGCTGCCCAGCACCACAGCTGCCCAGCACCACAGCTGCTCTGTAGCACAGCTGCCCAGCACCACAGCTGCTCCTGCCCAGCACCACAGCTGCTCTGCTCTATAGCTCCAGCCTAGCACCGGGGTAGAACAGCGAGGGACAAGGGACCGCTGCTGGTCACCCCTCCCATTGAACCCCTTTGCTAAAGGCCCTATCCGCGGTCGCAATTTTCATAGCGATTGCTTGCACCGTGGCGTATTATACTTACTCTTGCGGCAGCTCTTGCTGTTGCCACTGGGGCGACTGCTGCTGTGCGCTTGCTAATCTGCATGCAAATACTCATCAAATTGTGCACCGACCCTGAGGTTGCCGTGTAGTCACGAACATTATGTAGCCACAACCTCGTCAACCTTGGGAACGAGTTGTATCCAGTGCCAGTTGCGGTTCAAAGCCTGGCCTTCAGCTGGGGCAACAGGTCCTTCTATCCAATCTATTCCTTGCACATGCTTACATGCGGTCAGGGGCAGCTGGGATCCATTGAGAACAAAGCAGGGACATACGACTCATGCACTCATCACATATGCATATGACCATGCAGTCAAACAAAACTCACTTCCTTGGAGAATACTGCCCCATTCATGATGGTGGGGTTCACACCGTCATTGCATTATGACCGTCAGGCTGGTCTGGCTGCTTGGCTGCTCGGCCAGGCACACTGTTTAGCACAGTGCCAGATTCCTGCAGTGGGTAAGCTGCCGGGGTGTGCTCAGCCAAGTCATTGCCTCCCGGCACCATGGCAGTGGAGGCGTTTTGCATGCAGGCACTAGCAGCCGCTGGCACCCTTCCTGCAAACTAAGCACGCCTGAATCCTTACACTGGCAGGCACTGCTACCCATCACACCCAGGTAGGTGCTGCCCGACACGGAATGTGGGGACCCCACCTAACCTTGGGCAGGTGTCCTCCCACCATGGCCGCTCCACCCTCCTGACCACTGGCTCGTCATTGTCTGGCTCATCTGGCGCTGATGCAGACACATTGAACACTGGCTGACCGGTTCTTTGCATGAGGAACTGACTGTGCCACGGGGCTTGCCAAGGCATGCCCCGGGGCCGTGGACCATCACTGCCACATGTCTATGGTGGTGGTGGTGGCTGCGGCAGCGCGGCCTTGCACGTCAGGTTTGGTAACTCATGTCCCAGAGCCTCAGCTAGGTTGCCTTCCACCTTGGTTCAGCTGACCAGCCCCTACCTCCTACCACCAGGGGCTGAAGGCGGCAGTGCAGGGGCGCCAGCTGCCCCTGCAGCCAGGCCAGACGGGCCTGCCAGGGCCCCGCCACCTGCCTGCGCACCCACCAGCGCAGCCAGGCGGTCCACCTCACCAGGGGTGAGGGAGCTCAAGGTGTCCAGCACACGCTGGTAGTCCTGCGGGGATGACACGCACACCAAGCTCGTGGGCCGCCGCTAGACCTCACCTGCCTACCGTGACTGCAGCATCCTCACGCGCCTCCCCACAGCGCATCCCCACAGCGCCTTAACTACAAATACATCACTTTAGAGACCACCCCCATGAGGATAGACCACCCCCAAATTGCTAGAAAATGCCCCCGCCAGTCGCACTGCGCATCGCGTGATGGCTAAGAAGAAGCGGAAGGGTAGCGACAAGAAACATAAAGGTTCGTGTCCCCAGCCGTGACGTGAGCCCTAGACGTGAGTTAAGCGCCGTGAGATAACCCGTCGAGATAACCCGCATGCGCCATGCAGTGCATGTGTGCCGGTTGCTAGAGCGGTGGCAGCAGCCCCCCCCCCCCCCCTGTGCCAGGGCAGCCAAAGCGCGGCAAGAGGCGTGGGGTTGGTCCCAGGACCCTGACCTGCCCACCCCCCTTCACCCTCACCCCCATGGCCAGGGTGGGGGTGCATTTCATCAAGGTGGACAGCAGAGTGCTGCATGGGGTGTGCAAGCAGCTGGGCCTGACCAAGGAAACCCGGGTAGCATTCACCTCAGAGCCAGCACTGAAGCATCACTGGGCCAGGTGGTTCAACACCAACAAGCTTGGCAACCAGGGGTTTGCTTTTGAGAGGTTGGTGGACACTGACGGTGTCAGCGTGTGCGTGCACTACACGCGCCCCCTTCCCCCTCCTCCAGCCCCACCTCCAGATGCCAGCAGCAGCAGCAGCACCAGCAGCCGCCCAAGTGCAGCGGCAGCAGCGGCTCATGCAGTGGGGCTCCCCCACATAGGCAGGGGCATAGCTGAGATGCGTGAGTTTGTGTTTGACCAAGACACCCAGATTGGGGTGGGCATCGACCCCGGCGTCACCCAGGCAGTCAGCGCAGCCTCTGGGGTGTGGGATCCAGCAACAGGCCAGCTCATGGCAGACCAGCTGCGCCGGTGGAAGCTGACCAAGGGCCAGGTGAAGCATGCCAGCGGCCTGAACAATGCCCGCCGTGACACTGAGCGGTGGCTAGCACCGATCAAGCCCCACCTCCAGCACCTGGCAGCAGCCAGCTCAGCCGGCACCTCCCTGGAGGCCAACCTGAAGCACATCACCGTCACCCTGGCCACCTGGGATGCGGTGTGGGAGGTGTACCTGGACCTCAAGTGGGCACGGCAGCGGCTGAGGCTGTACGGAGCCCAGGACCGGGCGCTGGAGCAGTTCTTAAAACAAGGTGAGGGTGGGTGGGTGGGTGGGTAGGCGGGAGGGAGGGAGGGTAAGGGACTGAGCATGTCGTAATGGGGTAAGGGACTGACCATGTCAGCCACCATGTGTGTGCCTTGTGTGCATGGCCGCAGTTGGAGAGAGAGATGGCGCAGTTGTCCATGAACCGCCATGGGCATGCCAAGCAGCTGGTGGTCTTCTTTGGAGCAGCTACCATTGGCACTGGGGGTGGGTGGGGTGCTGATGCGGTGTTGCGTGCCTGCCGCAAGGTGGTGTGCAGGCCCAGGGGCACAGACCAGCTGCGGGGCAGGGTGGTGCTTGTGGATGAGCACCGCACCAGCCGGGTCAGCTCAGCAGTGAATGGCCAGCAGCCCTGTGAGGTGGAGCTGGACAAACTCAGTGCCACAAGGCCTGCAGGCTGGAAGCCCCCAGCAGGGCAGGTGGAACAGCGCCTGGTGCGCCCAGCCTGGAGCCAGCAGCGTGACCAGCCAGTGCGGGGCATGATGTGGTGCCCAGTAGTGGCCCCCCGCAGGCCCCCACAGGCCCCGCGCAGCAGCCAGGCAGCCACACAGCCTGCAGCCTCAGAGCCTGGGCCCAGCACTCCCCCTCCAGCCAAGCGCAGCAAGCCGGCAGCTGAGCCCACCAAGGGCAAAGGCAAGGCCCAGAGCAAGGCTGCCAAAGCCAAGCCAGCCCCACAGCCAGGCAGGTGGGTAGACAGGGACTGCAATGCAGCATTGAACATGCAGCGCATTGGGGAGAGCAGGTGGCGCCCGCTGGAGCTGTGCTACTGGCCAGAGCAGGGAGCTCTGCCAGCCAAGGGCAAGGAGTACCCAGGCCTGGGCTACAAGCGGCTGCGAGACAAGCCACCCAAGGCCCAGCAGCAGCAGCAGCAGGCCGCTGTGGCACAGTAGTGTGTGCCCCCCTTTGAGCTGCTATCAGCTTTCAATTAGTGCATGTCTTGTCATGCCAACTCTACATCATAGCCCTAACGGGTCAGGCAATAGTGTAGGTGGTAGGCTAAACACTCCACACAGCCACACTGTTTGAGTCGGATCTAGTTAGTGGCTGCTAGTGGCTGATAGTGGCTGCTAGTAGGTACTTCTGATCCGGCTCAAATGGTGGCCCTAGTGAGGGACAATATGGCTGCAGCAACCTCACCCATCAATGTAAGGATCGCATCACCCTCACCATCACCATCACCATCAACCTCACCATCATCGTTACCACATGGCGTGCGTTGATATGCAGTGCACTAGGATAGGATACCATGGGCTTTGCTAGTACAGATAGACATACCTGGTGTGCCATGGGGCAAGCAGGGCAGCAGGGTAGCTTGCAGCCTGACACGCACCCTGACCTTGGCCCTCCCACTTCCTACCGTATCAGCGGCACATAGCCCTTAGGCTAAAAATGACCTAACCCCTGCCGTGCACCTGGTGTGTCAGGGGTAGGAGGGCAGCTGGTTGGGCCACGCACGCTAAGAGGGTAGGCTGCTTGGCAATACATGTCATGGCTGCTTTGCAGCAGCAGGCTGGCATGAGCAGGGGTGCAGCATCAGGGAGCCGCCGCAGCAGTAGTGGAGGCCACCCACCCGGGGCACAGGTCCTTGGCTGCTCTGAGGGCGGCTGCCGGGTGCTGATGGCTGGGCTCCTACAGGAGCTGCGGCTTGGACTCGGCTACTGGCTGCTGCAGGTGCCTGCTGGGGCCGGGCCAAGCCTAGTGCTGCAGGCCTGCCTGCTGGGACCTGCAGCACATCGCAGGAAAAGTGAGCGCAGCATTGACTGATGAGCAGCAGCAGCAGCGTTGCTCAGCAAGTGCCATGAAGAGCTGATGTAGAGGAGGAGGGGAGGAGGAGAAGAGGAGGATAAGGAACCCAAGAGCAGCCATAAGAGTGCAGAGTGCCAGTACTCAGCCTGCCAATCAGCCTTGGCAGGAGGAGCTTGGTGTGCCAGCAGCAGGAGCGGACCCACCCCAGGCATTCCAGCCGCAAGCTGCTGCGGCATACGCATGGGCTGCATGGGGGGCGCCAGGCCAGGTCCCAGGGACGAGGACGGCCCTTTCAGTGCTCGACCTGCGACAGCAGCAGCAGCATAGGGTTGTTGCATGACGCCTCGAAGCAGAGTCCAGCCCAGCGTTTGAGCAGATGGAGCCTGCGCCCACATCTGAGTTGGTGCCCATGAAGCAACTACGCAATGACAAGGCACGTGGCCTGAGGTGTTTGAGAGTGAGGCTGCTGCTGCTCATCCCAGGCGTTGGCTTCCTGCCCTCTGGGCGCAAGCCCCACGAGGATGCCACGGCACCACATGAGGCTGCTCAGTGCTTGCGTGCAGCCAGCTGCATGTGGTGCATGATGAGCGGGGCAGTGGACAGGCTGAGACCGGCTGTGGGGCTGACCAGCACTGACAGGGGCAGTGGGCAGCTTGGCCATTGCAGTGGGCGAGCAGGGCCTGTCACTGACCGGCACTGACAGGCCGGGCCAGAGCAGCGGTGCCGGGCACACTGGCCACTGCCGCGACGTTGAGCTCCCCATCAGGGAACACGGTGACGTGGTCCAGGGACAGCTTGTCGATCTCATACAGGGCGTTGGGGTTGCGCGAGGCCGCACCCGCTCCCGCACCCCCCTCGACGAGGTCCTGCAAGCCGGACGAAGCTCCGTGGTCACTCCCTAGGTCGACTCTGCCTGACTGTATGGCTCCATGGCTGCTCTGTGTGGCTGGATGGCCCCATGGCTGCGTGTATGGCTGCATCGCTCCATGGCTGCTCTGTGTGGCTGGATGGCCCCATGGCTGCGTGTATGGCTGCATCGCTCCATGGCTGCTCTGTGTGGCTGCGTGTGGCTGTGTATGGCTGTATGACTGTATGGTTATGTGGCTGTGTGGCTGTATGGCTGTGTGTGGGCTGCGTGTGGCTATCGCTGCCTGCCATCTCTGGCGTGTACGAGAGCAGACAAGTAAGACAACAGTAGGCCCTGGGTGCGCAAGAGGACAGTGAACCCATGCAGGCATGTACTGTGTGAAGCGTTGTGTAGGCTGGACCCTAAAGTGTTGTGTGTGGGGTGTTGGTAGGAAGCATGGGCACCCTGGACCTCCAGAGCGGGAATCAAGAAGGAACAAAGTAGTCTTGCAACATCACAGCAGTAAATGCGGTCCCCATGCTACATGCTCTGCTCCCAGGCACCACCCTGGGTGCCATGCAGCCTAGGCAACCTCCTTGCTGCCCTCCTACCCCCTGACCCTGCCATGCCCATGCAGCCTAGGTAGCTGTGCTTCACCTTACCTGCTTCATGGCACGGACAAGGGCGTTGAAGCTGGAGCCCCCTTTGACCAGCATGCGGTTGCGGGCAGCACCACCCAGCAGCATGCGGTCTTTGATGGCCTTGAACTCATCCACCTGCGCTTCCTTGGCCTGCTGCACAGCCTCGTACTCACGCCTCATGCCCTGCAGCAAAGGATCAATGCTGCGCAGCAACTCGGACACACCAAACTCGAAGTACTATGGCATGTTGTTTGCTCGGCTTTGGCCCAGTGTAGACCTCGCACAGCTCTCGTCAAAGATGCTGACTCTGCGCATCTGTGCAGAGCATCGTGCGTGCGAAGATGTCGAGCGGCGATCAGGGCGCAGTGGGCGTCTCCGCACCTGGATGAGCTTGAGCAGCGCGTCCCGTTCGCCCTTCATAACCTCACCCGCTGCGACCAACTCCGCCACGCGACCGCGGCCCCACTCGCCGCTGTCAATCAGCCGCACAAAGCGCTCGTTGTCTCGCCGGATGCGCTCGTTCTCCTCTTGCATGTCGCGCAGTTTCAACTGCAGCCGGATGCGAGAGTCACGCTCTAGGATTGTATTGAGCGGACGAGGTTAACCCCGGTGAAGCAACACTCCGGGCAGCAGGACGGGTGGCAATTGTTTGCTAGTATGACCGCAGGCATGGCACGTGAAGTAGCTGGACCGTGCAAAAATGTGGTTTGCTTAACCAGGTGGCAGGGGAGGTGGTTGGATTAGAGAGGGCAGTGTCTCACCACGAGCTCCTGCTTGGTGGTGAGCTGCGCGTCCACCTTCCCCACATCCACCAGGTCCTGAGCCAAAGCACAACACCACACACCGTTGGTCGGCCATCAGTGGCACATGACGCTGGCAGGTCGATATTGCGCTGGCAGGTGACAGATGATGCATTGAACATCGACTAGATGCAATAGGAGTAGGGGCAGTTTGAACAGGCCAAGCCGCACTGATAGGGTGGTGGCACTGGCACCATGTCGTTTGCTTGACACAGGACGCCTGTCATGTCATAGTACAAGCAGTAGCAGCAGGAGTGGCATCAGAAGAGGCCAACTGGCAGCAGCAGGGACAGCAGTGATGGCGTTGTCAAGCTGTTATGGAAATGGTGACGAGCATAGAATGTTGCAGAGGGTGACGAGCATGGGTTGTTGATGAGGGTGACGGGCACACATGGGGCGCTCTACCCTTACCTTCCACGTATAGAAGGCGACGGCAAGGGTCTTGTTCATGAGGCGGCGGAGGGCACGGTCTGTCACCAAGCGCATGCGCTTGCGCCACTGAGCTGATTCATACCAGCCACTCAGCGCCCTGGCCTACACAGAGCACAGCAGTCCCTCCTCAGCCAGCCACCAGTAAGCAGGACCACCCCACAGCCTTGCATCCACTGGCAGCCACTGTGGATAAGGCTCTGTTTGCAATGTGCAGATGCACCAGACCAGCAGCCATCAGGCCAGCCACAGCCAGCAAAGCCAGCCACAGCTATGAAAGCGACCAGCAGTCACAATGGCACTCGGAGTAGCAGCAACCACAGCATGGGCGCCCTCACCATCATGGGCTGCATCCAGCGGCTCATGATCTTCCGCTTCTCGCGGCGCCAGTCGATGAAGTCCATCCAAGCAGACCACACCTTGGCCAGCGTGGCGTTGAGCCAGTGTCGCAGGCACCTGCAGGCCAGGGATTTGGGAGCTAGGGAGAGGGGAGCACACCCAGACCCTCTGCTGCTGCCATCCCAGCCATAACGCTAGGCAGGCAGCCGTGGGGTGGTGTGGGGTCCAGTGGTTGACACCACTCAAGCAGTGAGCCATGAGGCTGCGTGTCAGTGGGGTGGGAAGTGGAGGACCTGAGCTCCTAGGGGCCTGTTGGCGGCAGGGGGGTTGGGGCTAGGGCACCTTAACTCCACCCTAACCCCCACCATGACCCTTGACCAACCCTAACCTTACTCTAACCACTCTGACCCAGACATGGTGGTGTTCGTCAGCGCAAAATATTGTCACCATCACCATCACCATGGGTGGTGTCAGCATGGGCAGAGTATTGTCACCATCACCATCACTATCACCATGACATGGCCAGTAAGCACCTGGTGTGCAAGCCTGCGTGCTGCTACTAGTTGGGTCGGCCACTGCAAGGAAGCCCCTGAGTTGCATGCAGCCGGCCACCTACTTTGTTCTCTTGGCCTCTGCAGCTCGCTTTTCCTGGATTAGCTCCGTCCATTTGTCCCAAGCTCCGGACAGCTTCATGTTCTTGATGCGGATGCCCGCCTTGGTCAGCAAGTTGCGGTGGCGCTTCCGCACCTCATGGAATGCACACCTGCAACACAGTTTGCGAAGAGAACAAGGAAGTTTCAGCCATTAGCTATACCTCCTTCAGCACTGGAGATGGGGAGTAGGGTTAGGGTTTAAGGTTTAGGCTCAGGGTTTATGGTCAGGATTAGGGGGGTTGAGGTCAGGGTTGAGGGTTAGCACCCCTGAAGAAGTAACCCTGTAGGTTATAAGCTATGCCAGCTGGTTGATGGCGGCTGGGGGCCAAGCTTGTGCACCAGGCAACCCACCAGCTGTTCCAGGCCTTGAGGTGCTGCTGATTCAAGAAATGGCGGGCGGCACGCTCAAAGCGCAGCCGCCGCCGCCGCCGCTCCTCAGCCAGGGTGTACCAGGCGTTGAGCACCTTGGACAGGCCACGCTTCCGCAGCACCACTATGGGCCGCCGCTCATAGCCCGCGATCTTGCGCTGCCACACCACACCACACCACACAGCAAGCCCATGATCATCATGATCCTTAGCACACTCTTGCAGAAGTGTGACGGTGTCCCATCATGCTCCCTTTCCCCTTGAAGCTGCAAGCAGTACTGGGCCCTGCATGGGCCTGCATGGGCTTGCTCCACTGGAACGGCAGTGATGTGTGATTAAGAGAGAACCCATTACAGTGATTGCAGGCGCATGGCATGTGAAGATGATGATGACGGCAACAGTGCACCCCCTGGACCCCTGCTGCACTTGGTTGGCTGCTGAACCCCGTCTGACTCTGCAACACTGTCAGAGGTCTCACAGTGTCACTCACTCTCCCAAACTCCGCACCAGGAGCACTGACCTTCATTCATGTCTGGAGTCCTACCATGTTCTCTCCCCATGTCTGGTCCTACCATGTTCTCCCCCCCTTCCAACTGCAAGCAGTGCAAGGTGCTGAAGCAAGAGCAGCACATCGTCCCTCACCTCCAGCGCATGGATGGTTTCGTCGCGCATGGAGTACTGGTTCTTCCACCACCGCTCCTGGGCCAGGCGGCGCCACTCGGCAAAGGTCCGCTTCAGGCAGCCCCGGGCCACAGTGGAGGACACCTGCATGGATGGGGCCAACCAGCCAGTGCTGCAAAACGGCAAGGCAGCTGGGCAACCAGCATCGCTGACACATGTGCCGGGCCACCCAGCCTCGCAGCTCTCTTGCCAAGTCAGTCATACCCAGAAGCCAAGTCAATAACAACAACAGCCAAGTCAGTGGTACCTACAGCCGCACTTCAGCTAGTCAGTAATCGATTAGAGTTCCAGGCTGGGTCTGACCCCTGGCCGCTGTTGACTCCTCATGCTTTTCTCCACACAGGCACAATGAAAGGGTAGCAAGAGAGAGGAGGTAGGGGGACTGCTGTAGCCTGCAGGTGCATGTGATCTTGCATGTGTCCCTGCATGTGATCTTGCATGTGATCCTGCATGTGATTTTGCATGTGATCATGCATGTGATCCTGCATGTAAGCCTGCATGTGAACCTGCAAGTGATCCTGCATGTGGACCTGCATGTGCAGAGATGTAGTTCTGGGTGTGTGTGACGGCAGGCGGGGAGGTGGTGGTGGGCAGGTCTGGCACCTTGCGCCGCATGGCAAGGTTGTTGTCCAGGAGGTGAAACTTATCCTTCCACGCCTGGAAGGCCCGAGCCAGCGTGCCACGCTGCATGCAGAAAGGGTGGGGCCAACACCACATTGCTAAACTACTTTGATGTGCTTAAACTTATAAGACGTGAAATATGGTGACACAGAAGATGTACTGCTACCACTTTCGCGTTGCAACCCGCAAAGCAAGCAAGCCGCAGAATTGTGCAGCGGGGGGGTAGAGCTAGCCATCGCGAGCATACCTGGATTCTTGCAATGGCTCGGCGCAGGATCTGCTGCTTGGCGATGCTGCCGTATCTGGCCGCCCGCCATGCACCGAAGGCTTGCCGGAGCACCCGGTGGTCCTCTTGCCGCAAGCGCGCCTCGAAGACCTTACGGTTGCGGTCAATGGCGACTTGTACCTGCAGCAATCAAGCAATCGTGCGGACGCGCAGGTCGAGCCCGCATGTGACCTCGCGGTAGCACAAGTCGCTGCCACCCCGTACCTTGTTAGCCATGCCGCTGAGGGCATTGAGCTGCTCGTATGCAAAGCGGGTGGGGAGGTCGTCCGCAATGCCCATAGCAGCTGGGGCGGTGCCCTCACGCCTCAGAGCCTGGGCGCGGCCGTACTGGCCAGCATTGTACACCAGCGCCTGGGGAGAGCCAAGCCAGCACACACACAGTTACAACTGAGAGCTTGGATGTGAAACTGCCTGCCTGGTGCTGCTGTTGGAACCTCCTTGCTAAATGTGCCGGGAATCATTGACCATGTGCTGAGCAGCAAACGACGACCATGTCCACACGCCAGATTGGCACACAACAAATAGTGGCAGTGCCTGCTGTGTGCCGTGTTGTGTTTGGCAACCTGCTGCGGCAATTTAACTGTGTACAGCCAGACCTTGGGCATTGCTGCATGAACATCCACGACACCCTGCCAGGACTTGCCTGATGACAACACATCATCAACGACACAACCATCCAGCGTGATGTGCTCACTACATTGCGGTGTGCAGCTGCCACCATCGCAAAACAGGCCTAGGCGCTGCAGCAGGGTCCTGCTGGGCAACCTGTCATCTGGGAGCAAGCTTGCGCGCTGCAGCAACTCTCAGTGTGCTGTGAGTGGAGCCAAGCGGTGGGTGCTGCTGCTGCTGCCGATGACATCCAGGCTGCCCACCACATGACGGCAGGTTGAGTCCCACTGGTGCTGCAGCAGGGCTTGGTATGCGCCATGTGCACCATCGCAGGTTGCGTTACATAAAACACTGGACTGCATCATGTTCTCAAATGTTGAAAGAGGTTGAAGGAGAGGGGGAGGAGGAGGAGGAGGGACCCTGCCCACCTTTGTGGCTGCTTCGGCGTCAAACTCCTTGAGGCGAGGCCGTGTATCCCTAGGGCTCAGCCCACTGCTCATCGTGTGGTCGCTCTCACTGTTTGCCCGCCTGCACGGCAGGCAAGGACCCCAGCAGGTCTTAGCCAAAGCGGGCGACTGCACTACTGCCAAGATGGGCGACTGCACACAACTCCTTGTCCTTGATTGCATCCTGTGCCCATGTTCCAGATGAAGAAGAGTATGGAACTGATAATGCTTGCTAGAAGTCATGCCTACTGTGCAGCCCCAGTCAAGCAAGGCTCACTCAGCTGCAGGCAACCAACTGTCACAGCAGGCCGGTGCTTGGTGCTGTGTACAACCATGTCTCAGGGTTGACTCAACGTTGACTCAGGGTTGACTCAACGTTGACTCAGGGTTGACTCAGGGGTGACTCAGAATGACCTGGTTGCAAGTGGAGGTGATTGGAAGCAAGTGCACCACCTGGTCAGGCCGACGGGGTAGGCGGAGGATAGGCTGGGCGCTAAACCTGGCTGACACACTGCTACTGCTGCAAGTCACAATCCGATATATATGTATACCTCCGATGCCTTTCTCCTGGAGGTGCGTGGCCTGATGTGGAGTGACGTGGCGGAGTGACACACTGGTGTGAGTAGGTAGCTGGTATGAGCCTAGTGGCGCAATGCCTCCGAAGAAGCGGAAGAGCACCACCCAGTGCCCAGTAGTGGCACCACGCAAGCCCCCACAGGCCCCATGCAGCAGCCAGGCAGCCACACAGCCAGCAGCCTAAGAGCCAGGGCCCAGCACTCCCCAGCCAGCCAAGCGCAGCAAGCGCACCAAGGCTGAGCAGGCAGCTGAGCCCACCCAGCCCACCAAGGGCAAAGGCAAGGCTCAGGGCAAGGCTGCCAAGGCCAAGCCAGCACCACAGCCAGGCAGGTGGGTAGACAGGGACTGCAATGCAGCGCTGAACATGCAGCACATTGGGGAGGCAAAGTGGCGCCCACTAGAGCTGTGCTACTGGCCAGGGCAGGGGAAGCTGCCAGCCAAGGGCAAGGAGTACCCTGAGCTGGGGTACAAGCGGGTGCGAGACAAGCCACCAAAGGCCCAGCAGCAGCAGCAGCAGCAGCCTGCTGGGGCACAGTAATGTGTGCCCCCCATTGAGCTGCCATCAGCTAACAGTTAGTGCATGTTTGTCATGCCAACTCTACATCATAGCCCTCTGGGTTAATCAATCGTGTAGGTGGTAGGAGACCATGCCCTTGTCTATGCCATGTGTATGCCATGTGCATGGGAACTCCACACAGACAAAAACACCGTTTTGTAGTGGTCCACGCTTAGTGTTCCACGGCAATGAAGGCTCTAGGATGAGGGCCAAGGTGCTGTGGGCATCAAGCAGCGGGTCTGGCACGCACCCATAGAAGCCCTTCACACGCTGGTGGCCCCACGTGCTGATGTCTCCCTGGAACCTGCAATGCACACACCATCACCATCCTCGTGACAATATGTCGATAGATACTGGACAATGAGTCACACTGTGACATGAGCAACATTGAGCTGGACACTGTGGAGCCATGTGGACCTGCGCTATGCAAGACCTGCTCCTCATGCACAGGCTGCAGTACCAGCTTGTGCCTACTATAGCATGCTACATGCAGTGGCGGAGCCACACAATGCAATGTCTTATTGGTGGTCGAGACGCTGGTCGAGATGCTGGTCATGCTCACCCACCTCTCACGCTTGCCTGTGAAGCTTGATCGCAGAGAGGGTGTCAAGTCGTCCTCAAACTCATCGCCTGACCCGTAGGCATCTGAGTAGTCCCCTAGTGGCAATGCAGGGCAGAGCACCACTGAGATTGAGTAGGGGTGGGGCAGCAGCTGGGTCGGCTCAGGATACAAAGGTCAAACAGAGGAGAGCATGTTGGAATGGTATGCCGGTCTGGAGTCCAGGCCTGCAGCCGGGAAGCCCGGGCCAGGTCAGGTTGGGGACCGCTGGCTGCGGTCAGCCTGGAGCCAGCGGTTTAAGGCACCACTGCGGTGCCACCTCATGTGGTGCCTTTGGGCAAAACAGGCCAATCCTGGGGACCTTGGCAGATGGGAGGATAGGGCACCTCCCCCTGCCCCTCCTGCCACTCCTGCCCCTCCCCCTACCATCAGCCTACACCTGCAGCACCTCAGACTGCACCTCAGCCCTCGACCTCCAGCAGGCAGAAGATACTCCATAGCGCCCAGAGGAGCTGTGCTGGTGGCCAGGCCGAGCAGCAGCACCAGCCCTAGGCAAGGAGTACCCTGCCCTGGGCTTTAAAAAGCCGCAAATCGAGCACCCAAGGCCCAGGCCCTGCAGCCTGTAGCCCAGTAATGTGTGCACTTGGCGCTGTACAAGCTATTGCTTACATACGATCATATGCTTCGTGCCAACGTCTATCGCCCCACCCTCCAAAAAGGGTGGGAACAGGGATATGGGTGTTGGCCCAGAGGACTCCAAATAACATAGCCTCTGATTGTACGGCACATATGTGCTGTCACCAGAGCATGTGTGCAACTGTTGGCAGATAGGGTCTTGCACAGCCATGCGGTTGAGGCTGTGGCAGACCCTGGCTCCCTCTGGCTGCTTAGAGCATGATGAGCCCACCATGCGTCGGTGCTGATGCCTATGGCGCTGTGTCAGCAGTGTTGCTGGCTGATGAATACAATGCCATGCTGGCGAGGTTGATGGGCTCAGCCGTGCTTCAGCCTGATCTTGTGACGTGGTGCATCTGGCACTGGTGACATCAATGCCAGGCAGCTGGGTCAGCTACACAAGGCAAGCACCAGCAAGCTGCACACCAGAGGCGGCATGCCACATGGCACTGGGTAGGGTGGGTACCTCTGCAGGGTGGGGCCATGCTCACCTCGCTCCCCTTGCTTGTATGGGGCAGGTGCCTGGAGCCGTGCAGGGGGGCGGGCAGGGGCGGCGTGGCGGTCTGGCCCCCTAGGCCCTGGGTGGCCATGGCGAGCCCGGTTGCCCGGCCCTACATCATCCTCTGAGCTCCCACGCCTCCCTCGCCCGCCTCTGTCATAGCTGGCTGCCACGTCTGGCCGCTGCCGTCCGCCCAGCCTCTGGCCCTGCCGGCCCTCGGGGGCACCGCCCCGCCTTTCTGGGGCAGCCCATGCATCGTCCACTGCCTCCGTCACAGCCTCCACCGTCCCCTGCACTCTGTAGCCCTGGCCCCGCTGCGTGGAGGACCTGGAGGAGGAAGGGTGAGACCCCTGTGGCCCTGCTAGCTGGGAGGGGTCGGCAGCGAAGGGCGCAAGAGGTGGCCCTGGTGGGCCTGTCAATGGCCTGGCGGTGGCAGCGGGGACGCCAGCGCTAGGTGCTGCTGCTTGCGGTCCTGCAGGCCCGGCGTATACGTCTGCTGGATTAGGTGGTAAAGGGTGTTGGGGTGGAGGTGCCCATGCGCTTTGTGCTGGCTGTTGGGAAGGTGCGGCAGGCGCAGCTGGCTGTGGCGCTTGCATTGCTGGCACTGGTGCTGGCTGATGAGTCGGAGCTGGCACTGCCATCTGTGGTGCAGAGCTGAGAGGAGCTGGTTGTGGAAGCGGTGCCTGTGGTGCAGGCAGGTATGGTGTCGGAGCTGGGGTTGCTCTTGAGGGCTCAGGCATGGGCACTTGTGCGGGTGGCTGGGCCACAGGGGCAAGGGTAGCGGGCTGGGCCAGGGGTGGTGGAGCTGGCGGTGGTGGTGCTGGAGGGAGGGATGCAGCTGGTGCAGCTGCTTGCTGTGATGGCTGCTGAACCAGCTGTGGCTGGGCGAGGGGAGCAGGCTGCATCCCAGGTGCTGGTGCCACCAGTGAAGTTGCGGCAGGAGAGACGCCCATCTGTGGCACCGCTGCTGGTGCAGGCACAGGTGTAGCAGCTGGGATTACTGGTGTTGTGTAAGCCATCTCAGGACTAGGTGCACTATTAGAGGCCTGCCGCTGAAGCTGGGGCGGGGGGAGCACTGCAGGTAATGGCACCTGTGCAGCCTGTGGTGGTGTTATCACGGGTGCGGCAGTATTGGGAGCTGCTGGTGGCAGGCCGGTTGGCATGCTTGACATAGCTGCTGCTGCTGATGCTGCTTTTGCCTCTGGTGGGTGCATAGAGGCATTAAGGGAACCAGCCGTCCCTGGAGCTGGCAGCTCAGCACTGGCACTGGATGCCGAACCTGGTTGCCCAGGAAAGCCAGGCTGCTGTGCAGCCATCCAAACAACGGCAGGCTTTGGGCAGCTGCAATGTCCACACTTCTTTTGTTAAGCTGTAAGCGGGTGAGCAGTGGCTGGTTGCCACCAGACTCTTGGCCCCTGCCCTGTAGTAATAGTAGGGGAACAATTGTGCTGTGCAGCCATGAAACTGTAAAAAGTAATAGTATGGGAACAACTGTGCTGTGCGGACCTGTGCTGTGCGGAACTGTGCTGTGCTGTGCTGTGCGGATCATCGAGCAATCCAATCAGAGATGTCCAAGGGACTGCTCTCGCACTGAACTTCACATACCTAGCGTTCAGGGTTCAACCATGTTGGTAGCGCGGACGTAGGCAGCAGTAGTGCGCAAATTGAACGGGTCAACAGGTCAACGGTGCAAACATCGTGTGCACGGCTTCGGTGTCGGGTTGATAGTCGCGGTGCAACAGAAAAAGCAGCTATTTATACCAGGTGAGTGTGTGGTACTCCAGGAAAAACACAAACATTCCAAATCAAAACTTGCCTGCCTCCAGGTTTCTTTATGCCACTACTTAGGCTCCCCGAAAATGCACCATTGCACACCAGGTTCTCAACTCACCATGCATCCCGGCCAAAGTCAGCCAACCGCCTCTTTCGCCGCCTATTGTACCGCTGCAAAACACCGGCTCCTGCCACCGCTCCTGCGCCACTACAGCCGGGTTCCCCTTGCTTGTGTTCAGCACCCGTAGCGGTGCATATCCGTGCACTTGGGGTGCTCAGTGGGAAGGGACATAAAGCAGTGCTCAGTGCCGTCTAGTGCCGGGTTGGAGGGATGATGCTAACCGCGCTCACGTCGCGTTTCTCGAAGTTGATGCAAACCATCAATCCGCGGACCTGCTTCCGTGTGCCATCGCTGAATCAAGGTCGCAGCAGCCTGTCTAATGTGCTGGAGAACAATGGTTGGCGCTTATCGTGGTTGTCTTGAACTGACGCCATGTGGGCCGAGGTCACAGCCGACTGTCCAGTCTGACCCAGCTGCTGCCGCTGCTGCTGCTGCGGCGGCGGCGGCGGCGGCGACTGCGGCTGCTCCTCAACAGTGACATGTGCAGATGCCTGCTTCGTGGGACACACCACGCTGTAGGTTATGGTCAGTGCCATGCTCAGAGCTGCTAGCAGGGCTGCACGCACTCTCAACCCTGATGGCCCCACCTCACCAGCTCATGGAGCAGCTTCCACTCGAACTAGACCTCCTTCACCAGGTCCCAGCCTCACCCCGCAGCTGCCAAGCCCACCACCTCCCAGCCCTCCCTCCCCACCGCCTCCCAGCCCACCCTCCCCACCACCCACACCCTCGCCTGGACCGCCCCCACCTGGAGCGCCACACCCTGGACCGCCCCCACCCCTCCCCACCCCGCCGTGCTGATCTCACCAACACTTGGCCAACCGCAAAGGTTGCTATAAACAGTGGCCCCCGCCCCCACCTCAACCCTGCCTCCGCCCCCATGGCAGCAGCCTCTAGGCTGTCGCTAGTCTGGAGCTACGAGCTTGCACACTTGATGCAAGCTACCAAGCCTGCCACCAAGCCACCAGCGTGCAGCAAGCATCTTCCGCCACCAGCCTGCTGTCACTACACATCGTGACCACTTCTGATCTTATGATGAACAAGAGCTGATATACTCTTAATGCCCAGTTCACCACCACCGTATACTTTATTATAGCTGTCGCCGTCGAGTACTTGGCTGTAGCCGTTGCGCGAGGGCTGCTGTCAGGGCAGCAACTATCGGCGCTTGCAGCGACTATTGGTTGTTGATAATGTGACAAAACTAACAATTCCTAGTATTTGTGATGGCTTCACGTTGTTATTTTTTATGGTGCCTTTTATGAACAGTGCCTAAGCCAGTGCTGGAGGACCCTGACAATGACATTTAAGATCGCGACGAGGCACTACAGCCAGACCTCGGGATATCCCAGTGATGCAAGCCAACCTCTCATGCACCCTCTGATGCCGTGTCGGACATGGAGTCCTTAACTGGCTGGTGGGTTGGATACTGCGACACCGAGATTGCTTGATGGGCCAGTGAAAGCTGCTCAATAGGCGAGCCAACAGGTATGCATGGCAATCATCAAGCCCTGAAACATACTGGGCAACAAGGTGTATGCTTTACAAGTTGCAGTGAAAGAGAAGGCCCAGCCCAGCCCAGCCATCAAAGTGCATTCAACAACAAGCTGCTATCAAACTCGAAAATTCATGCGTCATATGAAGGTGCCATGCTTGCCTAAAGCAGTGCTGAGCTCAGGGCCTATACAATGCGGAGTATAATACAACACCGCAACCACGCACATGTGTCAAGGTACTGCATGTAATGGTGATGCTTATCAGCAACATGGTAGCGCAAGAGCAGGAGTACATCACGGGCAGAAGGAGTAACTCTATGTTGGTGTCATTCTTGCGCCCTCTGGGCATGCTCTTGGGTAGGTGAACAAGGTCACAAGTCAACAGCCATGCGCTTCACGAGGTCCATATCCTGCAGGCCAACGCCCAAAATGTAAGCACTGTTGAGCAGCACAGTCAGGAGCTTGCCCCACGTGAGAATCCTGGCAAGGTATTGCAAAGCACGGCAGGCTGCTGAACCTGATGAGGTTGTCATCGCACCTTTGGCATGATTGTGATACGTTTGCCATGGATCGCAGCCAGTTGCGAGCGCTCAAAGTAGGCGACCTGCTCAGAGAAGAGCCTCAAGCCAGGAAGTGAGGAACAAGCCACAAATGTATGCTGCCATGGCATCATAGCTGCACACTGAGCTCACCATGTAAGCTTCAGCCACTTCTTGCACAGCCTCGAGGGCGCTGCTAGTCCAGCGGTCGATCACATCGCCACCAAATGTCTCCGTGATCTCACGAATGAGGCGGCGCATGGGTGCCTTGGGGATGAGCAGCTTTACTGACTTCTGATACTCACGAATCTCTCGCAGGGCTTTCTGCATTGACCCTCCCACTGTCATGGTGATGCCATGACCCAGTAAGCTGAATAGCTGCCCATATTGACAGTGACAGTGACTACTTACCACACCAGCCTTCGCCTTCCGCTTCACCCTCTTCTGAAGCTGTTCCGTTACTTTCAACTCTTTTTGGGTCTGCATAGGAAAGCAGGAGTAGTCAACCAGGATTGCCAGGTTTCTCATTGGCTGTTCGTTGCTGTCAAAATGCCACAGTGATGCTGCTGTATCCTCACGTTAGACTTGGCCTGTGAAGGTGCCTTAGCCGCCTGAACCGCACGTTTCTTTGCAGCATACTGCGAGGACGACTCGCCACAGCTACAACTCTGGTTCAGCTAGCTCGTTGGCATGCTAACTGCGTCATACCGAGGTCCTTGCAGCATCATTCGCAGGGCCAGGGCTTCCTGCCTGCTGCCCCTCTTTCTTTACGCGCGGCAGAGCTTCGGGGACCTTTGTGCGTGCCATAACCCACGGACTGTACACTGCACGTCACAGGTACGACGTAGTCACTACGACTTCTTTGGGTTGGGGCATACAAGTTTTAATCCCTACAGCCCTCATGCAACACCAAAATAAAGCATGAGTTGTAATCAAACACAGGCTGCGAGATCGCTGTTGTAAAGGCTACTGACAGTGTGCCTAATGCCCACTTCAGCTCAGCCTTCTGGTGTGTGTGCCTCCAGGCTACTACTAGCAAGAGCTCTACCCTACCCTATAGCTCTTACTCACACACATCCCCTTCGTGAGGGGTTTGGTATCTTGTTTTCTTTGATTGTCTTGCTGTAGCTGGCTATCGCCGCCACTTGCGCCGCCACTTACGCAGCAGGGCCTTGTCACGCAAGTACACCCACTCCTGGCCTGGCCGGCCTGGCTTTGGCATGGCTGGGCGGCCATCCCAGTAGCACAGCTCAGTGGGACGTGGGCCTGGGCCGACTGCACAGCGGCGGATGTTCAGCGCGGCTGACACGTCCCGGTTAGGGCGTGTCCGCTAATATTAGCTCCGAGCCAAAAAGTGGCATAATAGCTACAGTAGCGCTCATATTAGCTCATATTAGCTCATATTAGCTCAAGTGGCCTTATATTAGCTCAAGTAGCAGACCTGGCGTATGTTTACCAAGGGGTACCTCAACACCTGCCGGATGCAGGGATCTCAGCATCTGTTCGTGCCTGTTAAGAGGTAACTCTACGGAACCAACGCATAAGGGGTGCAAGGTCACTTCGGCAATTAGCCACTCCCAACTGCCAATGTCTAACGCTGCATCATTCTATTTGTCACCCGATCCACCCCGTCCATGTGCCTTGCACGCCCGGCAGGCATTGCGTTGGGTGTTGGCCGGACATTTGTGCACAGGCAGCTCACTACGCTAGGTAGATGGGGTCACAGGGATGTGGTTTGCCGTCCCAAGCAGGCCTGGCCCGATACAATGTAAGATACAGAGATACAGACTGTATCGCTGTATGAGTGAGCTGTAGCTTCTCTGTAATGTGATACTGTATCGGCTGTATCGGCATCTTTGGCTAACCGACTGGCCACGCCTATTGGATACTCGCGATGGCGGGTGTATCACCTACGGAAGGGCCCGGTACTCGGCAACAACGCATTAGTGCACTTCTGCGGCAAACATCCTTGCCCCAGCCAGGAATCGCGCGTGCAACAGCTCGCGCTTGTGCTGCTAGGCCCTCTCACGCTTCTCGAGGGCCAAAGGAGCCGTGGTACAAGGTGCTTTTCCATGAGGCTCTTCCATGAGCCTGGCAACGAGGGAGTGTACGAGTGCGATGCTTGCGGGACAAAGGACATCCGCGCTGGCAAAAACATCAACCATTTGCTGGCACACCTTAGCACGCGCAAGTGCAACTTCAAGGAAAGCGAGGCAGCCAAGGAGATGGCCAAGACCGACGACAACGTCAAAGCTGTTGGAGAAGAAAGCACGGCATGGCTCCCTATGTGTCCATCACCTGTGACGCTTGGTCCCCAAGTCAAGGAGGGGAGCACATTCTGGGCTGGTGCGTTGCATGGTCGGGGCACGCCTTCATGTTGGACGCTGTGCACACTGAAGATGCCAGTGTGACAGCTTTGTTCATGAAGGAGAAGCTCGATCTCATCCTTGACAAGCACAACTTGGTGAGATCCCTGCCCTCCTCCCTGCCCCCCTCCCAGCCTGGCGTTGCCCCTCGCTGCCCCAGCCCAACCCTGCCCCACCCCCTGCCCTGCCCTGCCCTACCCTGCCCCACCCCCTCCCAGCCCTGCCCCACCCCCTCCCAGCCTGGCGCTGCCCCTCACCGCCCCAGCCCAGCCCTGCCCCACCCCCTCCTAGCCCTGCCCTGCCCTACCCTCATATTGAAAGAGCTCACATTCTGTATCATGTTGGTTGCAGAAAGGCAAAGTCTGTGCTCTTGTGACCGACACACCTAGCACCATGAAAGCATTCTGGGCTCTGGTGCAAGCAGCCTACCCTAAGACAAAGGCATCGGGCTGCTGGGCCTGGAGCTGGGCAAGGGCAGCTGGCTGCTGGCCAGCCTGGAGCTGGACAGGGGCAGCTGGCGGCTGGGCAAGGTGGGTTTACAATCTGAGTTTCCCATCCTTGCCTCTGTCATCCTCATGACCCAACCCAATGAAGTTGTGCATGACGGTGGTTGCAAATTGCAGCTGGCTCCTTTGGGTGCGAGGAAGCTGCCAACTTCTCTGAGCTGGCTGCTATGAGCAAGCTCTTCAATGAGCGAGTGGCGTACGGCGAGACAGGGGCCTTGTATGCAACAGGGCTGCTGGACCCCCGGTACCGCGGTCGTCATACAGAGCTAACGCACTCACAAGTCATGATGGCCGACATGTGCATTGCAGAGCTGGCAAGCGCGGACGGTCAAGGTATGTGCCCATGCTTATGCCCGTGACTTGCCCTATGACATATTCCCCAGCCCCTGCCCTCGCCTTGTCCTTGCTGCAAACATGGTCGTCCTTGCCTATGCTCATGCTCACTCCCATGCCCATGCTCTCATCGCCTACACTATATTGCAGCGTGCCATTGCACCTTATGTTATCTAGTCATTGCACCATGTGCAGGTACTGACCGGGCAGCTGGTGATGCCCGCTTCAACCTACACCAGCGGTGGCTGATGCCCAAGGCATTGCAGCTCGTTGGACTCAGCAACTCAGTTCTGGACACTGTGCTCACAACAAATCCATGCTTGTGGTGGCTGAGTTTGAGGAGTGGCTGCAGCACCAGCCTAACGGCATCTCCGAGTGAAGAAAGCCACCATCATAACGAAGTAACATAGGCATGATGTGATCTTGGGGCTGGAGCTAGTCGGGCTGGGAGCGGTATGAATGGTGACATGAGTAGTGGGGATACAACCACGAACCGGCATGAGTAGTGGGGATACAACCACGAAGTCCGTGCAAGTTCGCTGAATAGATTGGCCAAAGGCAACTGCGCAAGCAAGTTTAAAAAAAAAGGGGCGAAAACAAAAAAGATTCCCCGATACAGTCGGTTGGGCTGTATCTTACAGCCCGGCCGGCCTGTATCATACAGAAACGGAAGCTACAGAAACTGTATCTGTATCTCTGTATCGCTGTATGCCCAGCCCTGGTCCCAAGGAGACCCGCCGTTGTGATTTGTTTGCGGTCACATGGGGTAGCCCGCGAGCAAAGACTGAAATGGCTTGCGCTGATGGTCAGACAACGCGGACTAGATTGCGGCTGCCAATGTGGTAAACGCTATCAAAAACGATGCAGTGTTGAGCGTGCACTGGGGGACTTGCATGACCCATGTTGGGGCCCCATGAGTCCAGGAGGCGGCCTCCGACGGCGCATCACCAACCAGGTGCGCAGGGTCGCAGCGCCGCTAGGCGCAGCTATCGCGCTAGGAAGCGAACGAAGGCGCGACAAGGATCGGGAGCTAATATTAGCTAATATGGCTGGCTGGCTATTATAGCTATTGTTAATATTACCTAGGGGGGGGAACCGCCCTAGTCCCGGTCGTAGAACCTGCACATGGGTGTGGGAGGTGCATGACGTCAATTCATGTGCCATGTCCAGGCCTGGCCCGATACAATGTAAGATACAGAGATACAGATTGTATCGCTGTATGAGTGAGCTGTAGCTTCTCTGTAATGTGATACTGTATCGGCTGTATCGGCATCTTTGGCTAACCGACTGGCCACGCCTATTGGATACTAGCCGCGATGGCGGGTGTATCACCTACGGAAGGGCCCGGTACTCGGCAACAACGCATTAGTGCACTTCTGCGGCAAACATCCTTGCCCCAGCCAGGAATCGCGCGTGCAACAGCTCGCGCTTGTGCTGCTGGGCCCTCTCACGCTTCTCGAGGGCCAAAGGAGCCGTGGTACAAGGTGCTTTTCCATGAGGCTCCTGGCAACGAGGGAGTGTACGAGTGCGATGCTTGCGGGACAAAGGACATCCGCGCTGGCAAAAACATCAACCATTTGCTGGCACACCTTAGCACGCGCAAGTGCAACTTCAAGGAAAGCGAGGCAGCCAAGGAGATGGCCAAGACCGACGACAACGTCAAAGAGTTCGTGGAGAAGGTAATAATCGCCGCCATCGCCGCCATGATGACATGATGGACATGCCACACAGTCTTGCAACATGCTTGTGCAGTGTGTCAAGCGCCATAAGCCTGCCTCGACATCAGAGCCATCATGCAGCCAACCGGCAGCATCCGCTGAGCAGGGAGGCAAACAAGCCGACATTGAGAGCTTGTTGGGCAAGTGGATGTATGCTACCGGCTCATCTTTCAGAAGCGTAGAAGTTCCTGAGTTTAAGGACCTCATCCATGCGCTACGACCGGACTTCATCATTCCCACTCGCAAAAAGGTACTCTTTAAATGCCTACCCTACGGCCCAGGTGCCTAGTTGCATGAAACATACCTAGGAGTCCAAACAACGGTGTTGTTGTGTTGCATGCAGATGGGTGGTGAGCTCCTGGTCAATGAGTATGCGGCCACATGCGACGAAGTGAGGGCGCGCATTGACATGGCTCCCTATGTGTCCATCACCTGTGACGCTTGGTCCCCAAGTCAAGGAGGGGAGCACATTCTGGGCTGGTGCGTCGCATGGTCGGGGCACGCCTTCATGTTGGACGCTGTGCACACTGAAGATGCCAGTGTGACAGCTTTGTTCATGAAGGAGAAGCTCGATCTCATCCTTGACAAGCACAACTTGGTGAGATCCCTGCCCTCCTCCCTGCCCCCCTCCCAGCCTGGCGTTGCCCCTCGCTGCCCCAGCCCAACCCTGCCCCACCCCCTGCCCTGCCCTGCCCTACCCTGCCCCACCCCCTCCCAGCCCTGCCCCACCCCCTCCCAGCCTGGCGCTGCCCCTCACCGCCCCAGCCCAGCCCTGCCCCACCCCCTCCTAGCCCTGCCCTGCCCTACCCTCATATTGAAAGAGCTCACATTCTGTATCATGTTGGTTGCAGAAAGGCAAAGTCTGTGCTCTTGTGACCGACACACCTAGCACCATGAAAGCATTCTGGGCTCTGGTGCAAGCAGCCTACCCTAAGACAAAGGCATCGGGCTGCTGGGCCTGGAGCTGGGCAAGGGCAGCTGGCTGCTGGCCAGCCTGGAGCTGGACAGGGGCAGCTGGCGGCTGGCCAGCCTGGAGCTGGGCAAGGGCAGCTGGCTGCTGGCCAGCCTGGAGCTGGGCAAGGGCAGCTGGCTGCTGGCCAGCCTGGAGCTGGACAGGGGCAGCTGGCGGCTGGCCAGCCTGGAGCTGGACAGGGGCAGCTGGCGGCTGGGCAAGGTGGGTTTACAATCTGAGTTTCCCATCCTTGCCTCTGTCATCCTCATGACCCAACCCAATGAAGTTGTGCATGACGGTGGTTGCAAATTGCAGCTGGCTCCTTTGGGTGCGAGGAAGCTGCCAACTTCTCTGAGCTGGCTGCTATGAGCAAGCTCTTCAATGAGCGAGTGGCGTACGGCGAGACAGGGGCCTTGTATGCAACAGGGCTGCTGGACCCCCGGTACCGCGGTCGTCATACAGAGCTAACGCACTCACAAGTCATGATGGCCGACATGTGCATTGCAGAGCTGGCAAGCGCGGACGGTCAAGGTATGTGCCCATGCTTATGCCCGTGACTTGCCCTATGACATATTCCCCAGCCCCTGCCCTCGCCCCCCTCCTTGCTGCAAACATGGTCGTCCTTGCCTATGCTCATGCTCACTCCCATGCCCATGCTCTCATCGCCTACACTATATTGCAGCGTGCCATTGCACCTTATGTTATCTAGTCATTGCACCATGTGCAGGTACTGACCGGGCAGCTGGTGATGCCCGCTTCAACCTACACCAGCGGTGGCTGATGCCCAAGGCATTGCAGCTCGTTGGACTCAGCAACTCAGTTCTGGACACTGTGCTCACAACAAATCCATGCTTGTGGTGGCTGAGTTTGAGGAGTGGCTGCAGCACCAGCCTAACGGCATCTCCGAGTGAAGAAAGCCACCATCATAACGAAGTAACATAGGCATGATGTGATCTTGGGGCTGGAGCTAGTCAGGCTGGAGCGGTATGAATGGTGACATGAGTAGTGGGGATACAACCACGAACCGGCATGAGTAGTGGGGATACAACCACGAAGTCCGTGCAAGTTCGCTGAATAGATTGGCCAAAGGCAACTGCGCAAGCAAGTTTAAAAAAAAAGGGGCGAAAACAAAAAAGATTCCCCGATACAGTCGGTTGGGCTGTATCTTACAGCCCGGCCGGCCTGTATCATACAGAAACGGAAGCTACAGAAACTGTATCTGTATCTCCGTATCGCTGTATGCCCAGCCCTGGCCATGTCATGTGTCACCTCATGTGGGATATGTTGCAGCCATGTACATGTGCATTGTCTGGTCATTGCTTACCTGATGTTGTAGCTTGTTGAGCTCATCAAGCCCCTGACTTGGGAACGCTTCGCCTCGCTGTACACTGGCCGCAGCCACCTGCATGGACACATGGGGCAATGCACATTTGTAAGATTTTTCCTTACCTTCCCAATCTTGACCCGACCCAGCCGCCTTCACTCCACCACCTCCCAGCACTACCCTGGACCTCCCCCACTGACCCTCTCACCTGCAGGACTCAGGCGGCTGCCCAGCCAAGGCCTCAATGGGGTGGCTGTAGGCTGAGCTGACACGGCTTGTGCGGAACTCATCCACCAGCACCACACGCCCTGCCCCGAATTGCCGCACTGCCTCTTTCCTCATCTGGCTGACTGGGACACCCCTGCAGCCAATGCTGCCGCTGCCGCTGAAGCTAGCTGCCCCATAGGCCAGGGCCAGGATGCGGTCCGGCCACCGCTTCTGTGCCTGCTTCTTGACCTGCATGGCGACTCCATCGGTGTGCACGATTTGCGCGAAGTTATGCTTGGGGCTAGCGAGCTTCTGGCGGCGAGGGTCAGGCAGCAATGCATCCCATCGGTTGGCCACCTGTAGCCACCATATGCACATACCAAGGCACTTCATTAGCTTGTGTGGGCTCACAAGGCAGGCACAAGGCAGCTGACTGCAGGCTCACAAGGCATGTGACAGCACACATGGCAGCTGACGGAGCACAAGAGGACTGGCTAGCACCTGACTGCAAGGAGTACTCACGTGGCTGTCTTTGGGCCCTGCAATGAAGTTGCCCGGCACCGCTGGGTCAGGTAGGGCACCGTTCCTGAACTTCTTCAAGGAGGTGACCCCTGCCTCCGTCAGCACCCCCAGCATGCCGGCGTCATGCATCATGCCGTATAGGCCCCTGGTGTCGATGAAGATGTGCCGAGCCTGGCACTTGCTGGTGGGGGTGAGGGCATAGGGTGTGGGGGGGCGGGGGGGCCTTGGCAGCAGCCCTGGGTTGGTGAGCTCAGCCTGCTGCCAAGGCACCATATCCAGCTGCCAGGCTGCCATGGCTGCCTCCATCTCTCTGGTAGTGTGCACCGCATGGCGTAGCAGCCGGCCCCGGTTGACGGGATCCTCCACCCAGTCGTCATCCACCCTCTCCCCCTCCTCAAGCCCCAGCAGGCCCCGTTGCAAAGCCACCTCAGCCTGCATGGCTGGAGTTGGCACCACCCCACCCTGCTCTAGCAGCCAGCTGACGTCCAGGCCGCACACGATGCGGCGCACATAGGTGCACGCCCGCTTTGACCAGGCTGGCAGGTGCCCACCACCCACCCCCCCGAATCCAAGTCTGCGCCGGTGTTCCTCAGTGCCCAGCAGGACCTTTGCCCCAGCCAGGGACACAGACTTCTTGAGCCTGCCAGCGAAGAGCAGCGTGAGCATGTTGCTGAAAGCTGTCTCCAGCTGCTTGCCGACGTGGTCCACCATGTTGCTGTCAGACAGGTGGCGGGGGATTGTTGCGAGGCGGGCGCGAAGGTCAGGGTGCTCTGCCAGCACGGCAGCCACTGCCGCGTTTGGCTGAGTGTTCGCGCCGTTTCCGGGCGGGCCGCGGCACAGCTGCAGGTACAGGTTCCTGCAGCTCAGGTCCGGGATGGCTGCCTGGGAGACTGGGATGTCTGTGTACACGGGCTGGTCGTGCAGGCCCAGCGGGTCGGCTACGCGAATGGTAAACAAGCCGCGCACGAGTAAGCCCAACAGCAGGCTGGCGAGCACCCCACGCTCGCTGATGGCCTCCGCTCGTGGCCGCACAGCGTCGGCCAGGAAGGCATCCCAAAGCTCTTGCGGGAGGTGGTCGATGAGGTGGGCTATCTTACACTTCCTGCCGTGGTATGTGTTATCCCTATCGCGGGCAGCGCGGGCCTCTCCGGAAACCTTTCTATTTTGCTGCGCCTCGGTGAGATCCGGCTGTAGTGCCTCGTCGCGGTCCTCAATGTCACTGTCCGGGTCCTCCGGCACTGGCCTAGGCACGGTTCGTCTTTTTTTCTTAGCCATAGAAAACAACATCGTCAAGCCATCACAAATACTAGGAATTATCGGTTTTTTTTGTTTGCATTTGCGGTTTTGTTTGTTTGTTTGTCGTCTTCGCCGACCTGTGTCAGCGGCAAGACGTAGATCCGACGTTGTTGAGTTTTCACGCACTTCGGGCTTCACGCACTTCTGGCTTCAATCACTTCACATCCATAACAACCAATAGTCGCTGCAAGCACCAATCGTCGCTGCCCTGACTCTCCTCGTTCGGGCATACAATTTGCAAACAACCCCTTCTTAATTTTTGAAAAGCTGAGGCGGTGCTTTGTTGCAGTGAAGCCTGCGGATCAGCATCTGGGATATCATGAAGCTGTGGGGATTACGCTGCCCGTTGAGCAGAAGAAGCGGCCTGCATGCACATGATGTTGACATGATGTTGGCCTGCCCTGCTGCTACACCCCCTCCCACTGGGAGTCCCAGCCCTTCTCCTACCCCCCTCCCCAAGCCACCGCTGCCTTCAACCCTCGCTTTACGTCCCAGCCTTCCCCCTCCCAGCCCACCCCCTCCTAGCCCACCCCCTCCCAGCCCACCCCCTCCTAGCCCACCCCCTCCCAGCCCACCCCCTCCCAGCCCACCCTCTCCTCGCCCCACCCCCTCCTAGCCCACCCCCTCCCACCCCTCCCAGCCCTCCCAGCCCACCCCTCCCACCCCTCCCAGTCCAACCCCTCCCAACCCAACCCCTCCCAGCCCAACCATCCCTTGTTCGCTGCCTGCTTCCCTCCCCCCCCCCGCCCCTTCCCAGCCCTAGCCATCACCATGGGGGTTCAAAAGGCTTAGCAAGGAGAAGCGTCAACACCTGCAAGAGCTACATGCCTCACCCAGGCAGGGTTTAAGTGCTGCCCTAGTGGCTTGAAAGCTCAGATGACCAAGGCACAGCATGAGGCCATGCAGTTGCGGGCACAGGTTGAGCGGCTCCACAAACAAGTTAACTAGACACGCTATGGAGGCAGGGTGGGGAGGGTAGGGGGGACGCCTCTTCTTTGGCTGGACGGTGGGAGTAGACCGCGCCCCAGGTGGTAGCTCCTCCCTGAATGCACGCTAGTGGATACCGGAGTAGTCTTCTTTTTCTTCTTCTGAGCGGCTTCACCAGCAGCTTAGTGATGCGGAAGCAATTCTACACCAAATGCATGCATACATGGAGCTAATGCAGGCAGCACAACAGGATCTGCAGGGTGAGAATGAGATGGTGGAGCAGCAGGTTGAGGAGCACACCCATGCACTCAAGTTGTTGCAGCGAGATGTCACAACACAATGCGTCACTTGACATAATGCGTGATGACAATTACCTAGCAAGGCTTGCTTTTGAAGCCAAAGTTGAATTGTTGAGGTGTTGCATGAGGCCGACATGACAGTTGCTGCGAACGTTTGCATGGGAAGAACCCTAGACTGCATGCGAACGCATAGTGAACGCTTGAGGGTATTTGAGGGCTAGCTGAGATGGCTGCGGTAGCTTGAGAAACTCCAGTTCATCCCGTCTTCAAGCGGCAGGAGTCTCAGCAAGCCCATGTAAGAAGGGATCCGTGTGAATTGCGTCCACGACATCCCTGTCCCATCAGCTGCCAGCTCTTCTGGCCCAGCTCGGTGGGGCGAACACGCCGCTTTCTCAAGCTGAGTATCGTGCATGCCCAGCGACATGTCTGTCGACGGCGGTTCCTATGGCGAGTCGGTCGGGTCGCCCGGCCCGACTCAAGGCAGTCGCTTCGGCCCAGCCCCGCCCACGGCCAGGCACCCCCTGCCGTCGTCGGGCGTGGCCCTCTTACCCCACGAGCTTGATCGCTCATTTTCTTGTGTCAGGGCGAGCCTCCGCCTCCTCTGTCACGACGCCAAACTGGCCTACGGCGAAGGAGGGGTCGAAGAAATCCTCTCAGAGCTGCCCACGCGCGCGGGCGCTGTTTTTGCAGATGGGTTCGTCCCGCAGGCCGTGGAGGCAGCCTACTCCCGGTCACATGCGGCTCTTTCCTCCGAGGAGCGGGCAGATCCCTCCCGGTGCATTTCCCTGTTCTTGGACCTCGTCCGCAGGGACCTGTATGAGCCTGTGCTCCTCCCTGAGCAAGTGGAGGGCATCAGGCTGGGCGACATGGGTGAGCGGGGGCGCACGGAGTCCCCCAAGTCCCTCCATGCCCGCATGGCCCCGCAGCTCCTCCTCATGGAGCTAGGCCGCAGCCAGGCAGTCAGGATGTTCTTGAATGCCTTACATCCTCACCCTCGTCATGTGCTCCATGATCAGGGCAAACGCCTTGTTGAGCGCAGCATGGCAGCCTATGCGCGCACACCCAGGCCCGTTGAGGATTCTGTGGAGTTGGCCCTTGCTCGTGCCGAAGTCGCTGCCACAGGGGTCTATGAGGAGTTCATCGGCATGCTGCAGCTGGGTCGTGTGGCCAGCAAGCCTGCTGCAAGGGAGCCTACTTCCCACACCGCGGCGGACATCCTAACCCAACTCAAGGGAGGTGACCCAGCAGCCGTGAAGACCGCACAGCGCCTCATGCGCCAGCTCCACACTGCCCTGACAGCTCATGGCACACCTGCTGCAACCCCGACTGCCCCACCTAAGCAATGGTGTGAGCACCACCAGCGCTACACCAATCACTCCACCGCTGACTGTCACATGCACCAGCAGCAAGCAGCTTCGTCGCAGCCGCCTCCACCGCCCGCTGCCAGCCTGACCGCCACCCCTGCTGAGCAAGCCATGTTCGAGCAGTTCAAGGCATTCATGTCATCAAGGTCTGGTGTTGCTGCTGTCCCCATGCGTGCTCATACCCCCATGCAGTCCCGGTCAGCCCCTCCGCGTCCACGCCCCCATTGTGACCACTGCGGCAAGGACGGGCACACAGCGGAGCGGTGCTTCGCCAAGCACCCAGAGCTACGCCCACCCTCATGGGGCCCGCCAGCAACCTCCCACTCCCTGCTGACCACGCCCTCGGCAGCCCTCGCCGCCATTGACGAGGGTATGGAGGATGATGACGCAGCCATGCATAGCTTCACCACCGTGCCCACCGCCAATGCTAGCCAGGCCCGCCTTGCCATGCAGCGTGCCCTAGCAGCTGCGGCAGCTGCTGCCCCAGCTGATGCCGTGCAGCCTGTGCCACCCCCCATCACCAGCCCCCAGGAGGCCTACAATGCCATGCGCCATGCTCTGGCCGGCACTGTTGTGCGGCCCCTAGGCTTTGTGCCTGGCAGTGCCGTCGCCCGCGCAGCCCCCGCCACCTCCAGCTCCAGCACCGGCACCACAGTGGCCATGCAACCCCCACGCCTGCCCCTTGCGGATATCACTAACACTCGTGTGCAAGGGCTGGAAGCGCAGGTGTCCAGCATGCAGCAGCAGGTGCTGATCATGCAGGCCCAGCTTGCTCAGCTGCACGCTGAGCGACCCTTGGCGCAAGCGGTGGCCGCAGCCACTGCAAGCTCCACCCCCAGCACCCAGCCCGCGCCCGCTAGTGCACCGCAGCCTACTGTGGCGCTGCATGCAGCTCCCGCAGCCCCACACCGGCCTGCCTCTACCCTGCCTGCCCTTCCCTTTGCTGCCAACCCATGCGTCACTGCAGGCTTCAGCGTCCTTGACCGCCATGGCAACCCTCATGCCATGACAGGGGTCATGATTGACTCAGGCTCAGGCGCTCAGCTGATGACAGCTGCTGTGGCCCGGCAGCTGCAGCTGGAGGTCCTCCCCTCCCAGCTGCGCATCATTCAGAGCGGGGGCGCTGAGTTTCGCACCGTGGGTGCCGCGGTTGTTGAGGTGGGCCTGGCTCTTGGCACCCCCCATGCAGCTAGGTCACGGCACCGCTTCCAGGTGGTGGCGGACAGCAGCAGCCTGCCCTACAGCCTGTTGGTTGGCACTGAGATCATCCACCGCCATGGCATCCAGCTAGACCTGCCTGGCCGCCTGCTCACTTACGCCCCGCGCCTTGCCAGCCATGGCCAGCCGCATCCTCGGCATGCTTTGCCATTGCACTTTGAGGCACCAGCAGCTTGGTCCAGCGGTACCTTGCTCAGCCAAAGTAGTGTGGTTGCCAGCTCGTGCGTGAGCAGCATTTCTCACTCCAGCACCTCCACATGTGGCTCCATTGAGAGCACTGCGCCGCCACCAGCCCCTGCACCTGGCCCGGCAACTGCGCCAGCCGCATTCAACCATGCATTTGTGCACCGTGCCCTGCCCTACGCGTACAACCTCAGTGTGGCAGCAGGTCTCAGCGTACGTGGCAGCAATGGCAAGCTATGGGCCCCTTCTGGGGTATTGTTTGACTCTGGCTCTGGGGCGTTGCTCATCTCCCAAGGCCTCGTGGACCTCCTACGCCTGCCAGTCAACCCCTACCATCTGCCCGTCCTGCAAAGCGGAGGCATTGCCTTCAACACAGTGGGTCACGTCATGCTGGAGGTGGGCCTTGCTATTGGCACAGCCCACGCGGCCCGATCATGCCACCGCTTCTATGTCGTGGCCAGCAACCAGCTGCCTTACAGCCTCCTCATTGGCACAGAGCTGATGCACCAACACGGTGTCCAGATTGACCTCCGTGCTCGCACCTTCACCTACAGCCCCCAGCTTGCCAGCCTGGGTCAGCCGCACCCACGCCACGCCCTGCCTCTGCTGTTTGACAGCGGCAGCTTCCCCCATGACCACCCTGTCTCAGCCTCTGCGCGTGCCGATCCCCTCTATGCCTGTGTGGCCTGCCCAGCGCAATGCAAGGGGGAGCAAGGCGGCAGCGGTCAGGCCGGCGTGTGCTACCTGGGGGCTCCAGGGGTTGAGCCACTGGTGACCAGCACCACCCCTGGTTGCAGCCCCGCCCCCAGTGTTGCAGAGGTCAACCCCGTGCCGGAAATCAGGGGTCTTGCACGGGGCCCTCGTAGCAAGCCCGGCCACGGCACGGCCAGACCGCAGCTGCCAGCCCGTTCCCCCAAGCACCAGGCGCTGGGCCTAGGGGCCGCCCGTCGCCGCACGCGGCAGCAGCAACGCGCCACGGCAACACCCCCCGCAGGAGGCAGTGGCTGGGCTACTGCCGGCCAGGAACTGCTTACCACCATCCGTAAGGGCTGCACTTTGCGCACGGTCACAACCCTGCTGCTCATCCTTTGCGCACTGCTGCCCACGCTGCATGCATGCCCACCCAACAAGCTGCCAGCCGTGCCAGCCTTGCCCGACGCATACAGCTGTGTCACCATTGAGCACACCCTACCAGGTGGCCAGGAGCACCTGCCCCCTGATGTCCGCTTCACAAAACACAGTAAGGGCATGTTGTTCGGCAATCACCCGGGCATGACACCCGCTGAGCATGCCGCCCTGCAGCGCCTCGTAGAGGCCCATGACAGCGCATTCTCTTACAGCCTGTCTGACCTGCCCGGGTATCACGGGCCTCGCCCCCCTTTCAACATCCCCCTCACGTCAGACCAGCCTGTGCGCACACCACCCCGCCGCTACAGCCCTCTCGAGCGCCAGATCTGTAGTGACAAGACTGCTGAGCTGCAGGCTGCGGGCATCGTGTCCCCCGTGGAAGGACCATGCAGCTATGCTGCTGCCCCAGTCCTGCCGGCTAAGAAGGACGTGCATGGCCAGTGGACCGAGAAGCGCTTCGCCATTGACTACCGGCAGCTCAACGCCGTCACCAAGCCGGACATCTACGGCCTTCCCCGCCCAGATGAGATGTTCAGTGAGTTAGGTGACAGCTGCTTCTTCAGCAAGCTGGACATGCGCAGCGGCTTCTTTCAGCTCATTATAGCACCAGCTGACCGTATCAAGACAGCATTCTGGTGTGGTAACAAGTTGTACCAATTTAACCGCATGCCGTTTGGCCTGCGCAACGCACCAGCCGAGTACCAGCGTGTCATGGATCGGTGCATTGCTGATGCCACACTGACCCATTGCTGCAAAGCGTATATTGATGATCTGCTCATCCACAGCACCAGCGCAGAGCAGCACCTGGCAGACGTGGCAGCGGCGCTGCGCATGCTCGAGGCCAACGGGCTGAAGGCTCACCCGGACAAGAGTATCTTCGGGGCAGATGTGGTAGAGTACTTGGGTCACAATGTCAGCAGTCATGGTCTCTCCCCCACTGAGGCTAAGGTAGCCGCTGTCACTGCCTTACCCACCCCCACCAACCTGCATGACCTGCGCCAGATCATGGGGTTCATCAATTACTACCGATGTTACGTGCCCAACTTCTCCGCCACTGCAGCACCCATCACACGCCTCACAAGCAAGGGTGTGCCTTGGGACTGGGGGGAGCAGCAGCAGCATGCCTTTGCTGCGCTCAAGGCAGCCATATGCACCCCTGGCCTGGTGTTGCGCCGCGCCGATTACTCCCGCCCCTTTGTGCTCCACACTGACTGGTCTACGGCAGGCTGTGGTGCTGTTTTGGGTCAGCTTCACACAGGCAAATTAGTGCGGATATTCGTCATCCTAGGGGGGTAGTTTTTTGATGCGGTTCGCCTCGGATTGTCCTTGCGACTCCAACGCCACTTGACGCTTGTTGAAATTCTGAGTGTGTGAGCTGTTGGATTGTAGGGACCGACAGTACTGTAGATATCTACAGTACTGTAGACATCTACAGTACTGTAGACATCTACAGTACTGTAGACATCTACAGTACTGTAGACAATTCTTAAGCTGTTTTTAGAGGTCATACATTTTAATCGTTCCTTTGCTTTTCATGGTGACTTTGCTTGTCTTGGCGACTAGTACAAGCATATCGTATTCGGCGGCTGTCGGGTGTTATGTGGTCATGAGATGTTTGTCTTGAGCTGGCGCGCAAAGTAATAGACAAAGGAGATTATAAGAGCCATTACACCATGATTGACAGACATTGCAAGGTCATTGAACATGTCTGTGACTCATGCATGCCCCTGTTGCCTACTTGTCCATGGATTTGTTGCTGAATGGAACAAAGTACATGTCTCCCCCACCCTCCTTGTGCGGGAAGAAGGGCACCAGCAGGTGTGTGAGCTTGGCCCCATCTACCGCAAACCAGTCGTGAGGGCCAGCTGCTGAGTATAGAGTGGTTGGCTGCCGGCCAACAAGTGAGCGTTGCTGGCGCACCGGTGTGGGAAGGGGAGCCTGGTAAAGCTGCCTCTGGCTAGGCTTTCGCCCTGAACGCCTGACCTGTGTTGGGGCCTCGTCCCCCTGGCTGTCTGACCCATGGCCATCACCTTGTGTGCCTGGGGGTGCAGCTGCAGGAACTGTAGCCGGCTGCTGATTTGCTTTCTGCTTCTTGCTGGGCTGTGTAGGCCGTGAAGGCTGCTTCCTTTTTGCTGGCACTCGCTTCTTTGCTGTTGCTGAGTCGTCCTCAGCAAGGGGTGTGCCTCGTGCTACCGCTAACGTGTCTAGCTGTGGAACAGGGGTGGTGCGGTACAGGCGTGCAATGGCCAGGCGCAGGAAAACACCCTGCTTGTGTGGGTGCTCCACCCGCACCCAGAACTGGATATGTGATGCATATGGTACCTCACCCCACACAGCAACCAACTCATGCTCCCCTGTGTATTGTCCAGGTATGATCTGATGGTACTGGTTCATTACCCAGTTGCTGTTACGCACATGGACCTTGGTGTAGTCCACACTGTGCATGACCTGCCCGTTGCAGTCTGCACGCTTGAAGTACTTGACACGCTGGGGCACAGCTGGGCTGACACCACTGACAGGATCTGCAAACACTGCATTGAAGTCTGCATCGCTCCACACTGTGCTCTCGGACAAGAACTCCTCCCTGAACTTGATGCATGCCTGGCGCACCCACTCCTCGCCGTCCCCACCTTTCGGGCACTCATTGTAACCACACCCCAAGAGCTGGCACATCTCCTCCGCAGGCATCGGCTTCGCATCCCTGACACCCTTGCTGCTCTTCCGCCTTTGCTGGCCAGCTGCCTTGCTGTCCTCCTTATCCTCCTCACCCTCCTCATCCACTCCCTCACCCTCCTGGTCTTCAGCCCATGCATCCTTCCCATGCTTATGCCTGTGTGTGTTGAACCACTGCTGCATCTGTCGGCTCAAGCGCTCCCGCAAACACATGGCCAAGGTCACCTGCAGCCCGGCAGCATGGGAGCCACTGAAGTGCTTGGCACGCTGCATAGCGCGCTCCACGAAGAACTCAGTCACCCAGCAAGCACGACCGCGCTCACGCTCTTGATCAGGCAACCTGCATGAGCAGCACATGCACACCATATCGAATGCATCAGTGTATTTGTGACCTGTTATAAGCAATGGCCAATGGTTGGTGGAGCATGGTGGCACGCACCGGCAGCACAACATATGGAGGTTGCTGGAGAACAAGGAGCTCGGCACGTCCTCTCCAAGCCAATCCTTCTCAGCCAGCAGGTAGGCATAGGTGTGAATGGCGTCAGCGCCCTCGTCCATACCCGCCTTCAGCCGGGCCTCATACAGTGCCTCAGCCTCAGGTGTCATGTCCGGGCTCCGCTGTGGATCTCCCTCTGTAGGGCATGCAACACAGGACTATGTAATATAATACATCATGTTGTACACTCATGGTGCAGTTGTCGCGGCAACCTTGCTTACCTGATGTCAAGTAGTGCAGCACAGCCTTCACCAACGCCTTCCAAATGGGCAGGTGCCCGTTCTCCACTGTCACGATGTCACGAAACACGTACTGCCAGCCATAACGGACGAAGTGCATGAAGTCATCCATGATCCACCCCCTGCAGCAAGATGACTCCATCAGTGTTGTAAAAGAGGAGTTGTTTACATGTGTCATGTGACCCCTACAGTCCTGTAGACCCCCTACAGTACTGTAGACCTCTACAGTACTGTAGACCCCTACAGTACTGTAGACCTCTACAGTACTGTAGACCTGGACAGTACTGTAGACCCCTACAGTACTGTAGACACATTAAGTACTGTAAACCCCTACAGTACTGTAGACGTCTACAGTACTGTAGACTCTTACAGTACTGTAGACCTCTACAGTACTGTAGACCTTAACAGTACTGTAGACCTCTACAGTACTGTAGACCCATTAAGTACTGTAAACCCCTACAGTACTGTAGACGTCTACAGTACTGTAGACTCTTACAGTACTGTAGACCCCTACAGTACTGTAGACCCCTACAGTACTGTAGACCCCTACAGTACTGTAGACCTCGACAGTACTGTAGACCCCTACAGTACTGTAGACCCCTACAGTACTGTAGACGTTAACAGTACTGTAGACCCTTACAGTACTGTAGACCTCTACAGTCCTGTAGACCCCCTACAGTACTGTATACCTCTACAGTACTGTAGACCCCTGCAGTACTGTAGACCTCTACAGTACTGTAGACCTCGACAGTACTGTATACCTCTACAGAACTGTAGACCCCTACAGTACTGTAGACCCCTACAGTACTGTGGACCCCTACAGTACTGTAGACATCTACAGTACTGTAGACCCTTACAGTACTGTAGACCTCTACAGTACTGTAGACCCCTACAGTACTGTATACCTCTACAGTACTGTAGACCCCTGCAGTACTGTAGACCTCTACAGTACTGTAGACCTCTACAGTACTGTATACCTCTACAGTACTGTAGACCCCTACAGTACTGTAGACCCCTACAGTACTGTGGACCCCTACAGTACTGTAGAGGTCTACAGTACTGTAGACCCCTACAGTACTGTAGACCTCTACAGTACTGTAGACCTCTACAGTACTGTAGACTTTGACAGTACTGTAGACCCCTACAGTACTGTAGACCTCTACAGTACTGTAGACCTCTACAGTACTGTAGACCCCTACAGTACTGTAGACCTCTACAGTACTGTAGACCCCTACAGTACTGTAGACCTCTACAGTACTGTAGACCCCTACAGTACTGTAGACCCCTACAGTACTGTGGACCCCTACAGTACTGTAGACCCCTACAGTACTGTAGACCCCTACAGTACTGTAGACCTCTACAGTACTGTAGACCCCTACAGTACTGTAGACTTTGACAGTACTGTAGACCCCTACAGTACTGTAGACCCCTACAGTACTGTAGACCCCTACAGTACTGTAGACATCTACAGTACTGTAGACCCCTACAGTACTGTAGACCTCTACAGTATTGTAGACCTCTACAGTACTGTAGACCCCTACAGTACTGTAGACCCCTACAGTACTGTGGACCCCTACAGTACTGTAGACCCCTACAGTACTGTAGACCCCTACAGTACTGTAGACCTCTACAGTACTGTAGACCTCTACAGTACTGTATACCTCTACAGTACTGTATACCCTTACAGTACTGTAGACCTCTACAGTACTGTAGACCTCTACAGTACTGTAGAACCCTGCAGTACTGTAGACCTCTACAGTACTGTAGACCTTGACAGTACTGTATACCTCTACAGTACTGTAGACCTCTACAGTACTGTAGACTTTGACAGCACTGTAGACCCCTACAGTACTGTAGACCCCTACAGTACTGTAGACCCCTACAGTACTGTAGACATCTACAGTACTGTAGACCCTTACAGTACTGTATACCTCTACAGTACTGTAGACCCTTACAGTACTGTAGACCTCTACAGTACTGTAGACCCCTGCAGTACTGTAGAACCCTGCAGTACTGTAGACCTCTACAGTACTGTAGACCTCGACAGTACTGTATACCTCTACAGTACTGTAGACCTCTACAGTACTGTAGACTTTGACAGTACTGTAGACCCCTACAGTACTGTAGACCCCTACAGTACTGTAGACCCCTACAGTACTGTAGACATCTACAGTACTGTAGACCCTTACAGTACTGTAGACCTCTACAGTACTGTAGACCCCTACAGAACTGTATACCTCTACAGTACTGTAGACCCCTGCAGTACTGTAGACCTCTACAGTACTGTAGACCTCGACAGTACTGTATACCTCTACAGTACTGTAGACCCCTACAGTACTGTAGACCCCTACAGTACTGTGGACCCCTACAGTACTGTAGACCCCTACAGTACTGTAGACCCCAACAGTACTGTAGATATCTACAGTACTGTAGACCCCTCCAGTAGACTTCTACTATAGACATCTACAGTACTGTAGACCTCTACAGTACTGTAGACCCCTAATGTACAGCCCATGCCTTATTCAGATCAGCTCACTCACGTGAAATCCTCTGTGTGCTTCAGCTGTCGTCCAAATGTCACAGGGAAGTGCATGTCCTTGAAGCGCTTGATCATTGTCTCACGTGGACTCTCCTTGTCGTTGCCTTGGCGCTTGCTGAAAGGCCCGCTCTTGGAGAACAGCCACTGCATATGGTGCTTCACAACACCAAACAGGAAGGCGTGCGCGATGGGCACCACGTGCAACCACTTGGCCTGCACGTACTTGAGGTACTTGGTCACTATAGGCCGGCCCCAACACCCGATGTCGGTGCCCTTCACCCAGCACATGGCGATTGTCCGCGCTGCAGGACAGTGAGGTTCCTTCACCAGTACCATCTCCGCCCATGTCCATCGTGTCACCTGAGCCCCCTCCGTCACCGTCACCACCACCAACCCACGACCCTGGGCACACCACCCCACAATCCTCTGGGCTGGACAAGGGTACTGAATCTCAGGCATCACCCGGGCCCCTCCCCCTTCCCAGCGGTGAGCCCCGAACCCTAGGCCATATATAGAAATGGAGTTCACCATGCATGGTCAAATGATTACTTCACATCATAAGCATCGTGTGGTCAATTGATGACAGGAAATGACAGGAAATATGAACCGAGATAGAAGCGTGTGAGATGGTATTATCACAGATCTGCACAGATCTGACCATCATGCTTCTTTGTACATGCCACCACAGGTCACCAAGCTGTTTCGTCTGAGTCAACAAGCGAGGGGCGCTCGTTATCTTTCCCTTCTCCCCCCATCCCAGCCGCTACCCCACATCCCCTCATCAAGCCATTCAGCGCACCTCCAGTCCATACCCCAGCGCCGGCACCAAACAAAGCAACAGCATCAGCTCCTGACCCTGCCCCACGCCATGCCCCTGCCCCTGCCCATGCCCCTGCACCTGGCCCAGCCCCACGCCATGCCCCTGGCCGTAGCCCTGGCCCTGGCCCAGCCCCTGACCCTGCCCCACGCCATGCCCCTGGCTCTGCTCCTGGCCAGGCCCCTGGCCCTACACCTGGCCAAGACCCTGGCCCTGCCCCTGGCCCTGCTCCTGGCCCTGCCCCTGGCCAGACCCCAGGCCATGTCCCTGGCCAAAGCCCCGCGCCTGCCCATGGCCCAGCCCCTGGCCCTACCCAAGGCCCAGGCCAAGCCCCTGGCCCAGCCACTAACCTTGCCCCTGGCCCCGCCCCTGGCCCTGCCCTTGGCACGGGCCCTGCCCCTGCCCCTGGCCATGCCCCTGCCCCAGAGGCCCCTGCCCCAGCTGTCCCTACCCCAGCAGCCCCAGCCCCATCCCCAGACCCAGCCCCTGCCGCTGCCCCAGAAGCCCCTGCCCCAGCAGCCCCTGCCCCAGCTGCCCCTACCCCAGCAGCCCCAGACACTGCCCCAGACCCAGCCCCTGCCCCTGCCCCTGCCCCAGCAGCCCCTGCCCAAGCTGCTCCTGCCCCAGCAGCCTCTACCCCAGCAGCCCCTGTCCCTGCCCCAGCGGCCCCTGCCCCAGCAGCACCTGCCTCAGCAGCATCGGCCCCAGCAGCACCTGCCTCAGAAGCCCCTGCCCCAGCAGCCCCTGCCCCTGCCCCGGCAGCCTCTGCACCAGCAGCCCCGGCTCCAGCAGCCCCTGCCCCAGACCCAGCCCTTGAACCTGCCCCAGCAGCCCCTGCCCAAGCAGCCCCTGCCCTTGGCCCAGCAGCCCCTACCCCAGCCTCAGCAGCCCCTGCTCCAGCAGCCCCTGCCCCAGACCCAGCCCTTGAACCTGCCCCAGCAGCCCTTGCCCAAGCAGCCCCTGCCCTTGGCCCAGCAGCCCCTACCCCAGCCTCAGCAGCCCCTGCCCCAGCAGCCCATGCCCCAGCAGCCCCTACCCTTGCAGCCCCTGCCCAAGCAGCTGCTGCCCTTGGCCCAGCAGCCCCTACCCCAGCCCCAGACCCTGTCCCAGCAGCCACAGCCCCTGCCCCAGCAGCACCTGCCCCAGCAGCCCCTACCCCAGCCACAGCAGCCACAGACCCAGCCCCAGCAGACCCTGCCAGAGGTAAGGATGTATATATGTATACAATACAAAAAAACATGCCAATAAACCATGTCATGTTCATGCGCACATATGATCTCACAGCAGCCCTAAGTAAGCTCTAAAATAACCCAGTCAAAGCATAACTTCACGAATTTCACAGTGTACAGTGTCTTGCATGCAGTGGACGTGAACCGGCTGATAAACACGGTTCTGCAAATCGATGAGCGCCAGAACCGGGAGGTCGCGTACGGTCAGGCTGCATGGCAGGCGGTATCTCAGTTGCAGAAGGCTGTAAGCGATGCAATGGTGGAACTGCATGAACGGCAGCGCGCGGCATTTGAGCATCAGCAGCGGGAGCTTCAGCGGCAGCTGAGGCAGCATAATGAGACAGTGCTCAGGCTGCAGCAGCAGTTACAGGCATCTGAGAAAGCAAGGGCCCAGATGCAGAAGCAGATGCAGCAGCAGGAGCAGCAGGAGACGAAGCGTCAGCAGCAGATGGAGCAGCTGTCAGCCAGTGTAGCTTCCTTGTTAAAGGTAAGACGATCATGCATCAGTAAGACTAGAGAAAATAAACGGCCACGAATTAGGCAACCGCCATGTGGCCATTAAATACACCATTTACAGAACATGACCACATTTGTCAATATCACTGGATGAGCATCATGGCACATGCAGGGAACAGGGCCCCAGCAACGTGCTGTTCCTCAAGCGCCGCCTCCACAGCCAGCTGCTACCGCCACAAAGAAGGCCCAAACACAAGCCAGGACCACTGCCACTCGTCAACAGGTAGGCTATAATATCTCAAAGAGACTGCATAGACAACAAAGAGGTTCAGTGCACCATATGAAATGCATGGTCACATGTGTTGATACCACTGGATGAGCATCATGGCACATGCAGGGGCCAGACCCACAGCAACGTGCTGCTGCTCAAGGGTTGCCAACACAGAGAGCAGCTACCGCCACCGAAAATGCCCAAGTGTGTGTCACAGACCAAGTGACCATAAAGCACGGATTTTGGATACATGATGACATATGATACATCACTAACAACAGAACCATGGCACATGCAGGTGACAAGCCCCCAGAACCGTGCTGTGGTCAGAGGTCCGCCCACAGCAACCGCCACGAAGAAGGCCCAACCACCGGCAAGAACCAAGGCCACCAGACAGCAGGTACGATAGACATCTCAAAGAGACTGAAGAGACAACAATAACAAACTCACATGTGTTACTTGAACTGTATTACAGACGGCAAGTCCACCAACTGCTGAAGCCGCAGCAACAAGCATGGGACAAAAGCGAGGCAGAAGTGGCCAACAAGTGGACAACAGCAAGAAGGTGAAAGGAGTCAACCCCTAGTACATCCCATACCACATATCTCGGAAACCTAGCCATACCCCAATCCTACCCCGGCCCTTACAAAATATCCCCTAGTCCAGACCCTAGCCCTAACCCTAGCCCTAGCCCTAGCCCTAGCCCTAGCCCTAGCCCTAGCCCTAGCCCTAGCCCTAGCCCTAGCCCTAGCCCTAGCCCTAGCCCTAGCCCTAGCCCTAGCCCTAGCCCTAGCCCTAGCCCTAACCATAACCCTAACCATAACCCAGCCCCATCCCCACATCCATGCCTATCCCTATCCCTATCCCTATCCCTATCCCTATCCCTATCCCTATCCCTATCCCTATCCCTATCCCTATCCCTATCCCTATCCCTATCCCTATCCCTATTCCTATCCCTATCCCTAGCCCTAGCCCTATCCCTAGCCCTAGCCCTAGCCCTAGCCCTAGCCCTAGCCCTATCCCTATCCCTATCCCTATCCCTATCCCTAGCCCTAGCCCTTGCCCTATCCCTTGCCCTATCCCTATCCCTATCCCTTGCCCTAGCCCTAGCCCCAACCCTAGCCCTCACCATACACCATCCCTTGTAACAATGAGGTACGTGGCGTGTGACTGTAGGCTACTGTTTGGCGGCCGGCTGTGTACGCCAATGGCAATGCTGTGGTGAAGAAGTTCACCCCTGAGCAGGCTGATCAGTGGCGTGAGGCAGTGCTGGAGATGGGTGTTGCCATAACCAGCCTCCCAGGCCACCTCATCCCAACGTCTCAGCTGGAGTGGGCATTACAGCTACTCAGCCTGGTGTTTGGCTACGCCATATTCAACGACATCCCCCTCACCGAGAGTTACGGCTGGCCGGTCATAAGCGATGGGGAACTCGATGTGCGATACAGCACAGGCCAGCGCCTGCAGATGCCTTTCACTACGGCAAATGCGGATGGCAGCCTGCCTGATAATGTCTCCATGTCGGGGTGTTGGACAGCCAGGTCCTTGCGCATCATCAGAGAGAACCAAGCCATGGCAGCCCAGCAGGATGCAGAAGGCGAAGCTGCACGCACCAGGCTGAAGCAGTATGCCACAGCTGTCCGCCTTGCCCGCCCTTACCTCAGGCAGCTACAGCAGCATGCCTCACAGCTTTCGCAGGTCACCCTCAGGGGGGGTACAGTGCTCACCAACGACACCATGCATGGGCGTGACGTCAATTCTGTGGGCATGGCTCTAACGAAGGCCACAGGTTTGGTGGCAGCCCAGGCGTTGCATGTGGACGTCAACCCAGACCCGTCCCTCTCCATCCCCCCTCCCACAGCAGCAGCAGCTGCAGCCGCGGCAGCACCCCAGACCAGCAGCCCTCCCTCACATGCCGCCCCCTCTACCTCAGCCCCTGCTGCGTCTTCAGCAGCAACACCCACAGCCCCCCCCAGGATCATTTGGGGGCGAGATGGTCTGGTGATGATCATCGCTGTTGGAGTGACGCAGGTGCTGGTCAGCCCAGGCAGCCATGTGCAGGTGTTGCAGGTGGAGAGGAAGCACAAGGGGGAGATATCGGCGAAAGTCCTGAAGACGGCCATGAAAGCCATGCCCAAGATGCAGGTCTACAGGGTGACACTACAGCCGGGTGAGGTGCTTGGGATGCGCGGTTACACGGTCCATGCAGGGGATTGGGGGCTGCCAGACAACGCTTCCACCAGGGTGCACTTGTATGGCAGCGAGGGCTACATCAACAATGCCACCTGTTTTCTGTCCATGTTGGATGTGGAGTTCGTGCACAAATGCCAGCCCACCAGTCCTCCTCAGCGTCGTGAGCAATCTATCCACTGGCCACCGGGGTTAGGGCCATTGCATGGGGGTGATTATGTGCAGCCTCAGCCCTATGAGCGCCCTGCACGAGCACCGGTGGACACATTATGGGACTCAGACTGGGCATTGCGTGATGAGGACGTACAAACAGAGTTGAACAGTCTGTTGGTCCATTGGGATGAGGCCTTGGCTGCAGAGGCAGCAGAGGAAGCAGAGAAAGAGAAGAAGAAGGGAAAAAAGGTTGTAGTGGCAGAGGTGACGGAGGAGGCACAGGAAACAGAAGAGGCAGGGGGCAACAAGGCAGGGGACGAGGAGGCGAGGAAGAAGAAGCAAGTGAGAAAGAGGTAGATGTGTAACACGAATGACGTTATGTTAATGTGTGAAAAGACAAATGTGTTAAACATGTTCGTGATTCCGGCCTAAATTGATTCAAAAAACACCAGGTCTAGATATCTACAGTATTGTAGGTGCCTACAGTACTGTAGATGTCTACAGTACTGTAGATGTCTACAGTACTGTAGGAGCCTACAGTACTGTTATGCACTCGCGAGGTACCCCAGGGTACCATATAGTACTGTAGAGGTCTACAGTACTGTGGGTGTCTACAGTACTGTAGGTGTCTACAGTACTGTAGGCATCTACAGTACTGTAGACACCCACAGTACTGTAGACCTCTACAGTACTGTAGACCCCAATGAGTACTAAATACATCCGCGTGGTAGCCCGGGGTACCTTAAGTACTGTGAATGTCTACAGTACTGTAGATGTCTACAGTACTGTGGGTGTCAACAGTACTGTAGGTGTCTACAGTACTGTAGACATCTACAGTACTGTAAGTGCACCCGCGTGGTAGCCCGGGGTACCTTAAGTACTGTAGATGTCTACAGTACTGTAGATGTCTACAGTACTGTAGACCCCTACAGTACTGTGCGGGTCTACAGTACTGTAGACATCTACAGTACTGTAGACATCTACAGTACTGTAAGTGCATCGCGTGGTAGCCCGGGATATCTTAAGTACTGTAGATGTCTACAGTACTGTAGATGTCTACAGTACTGTAGACCCCTACAGTACTGTAGGGGTCTACAGTACTGTAGACATCTACAGTACTGTAGACATCTACAGTACTGTTAGTGCACCCGCGTGGTAGCCCGGGGTACCTTAAGTACTGTAGATGTCTACAGTACTGTAGATGTCTACAGTACTGTAGACCCCTACAGTACTGTGCGGGTCTACAGTACTGTAGACATCTACAGTACTGTAGACATCTACAGTACTGTAAGTGCACCGCGTGGTAGCCCGGTGTACCTTAAGTACTGTAGATGTCTACAGTACTGTAGATGTCTACAGTACTGTAGACCGCTACAGTACTGTAGGGGTCTACAGTACTGTAGACATCTACAGTACTGTAGACATCTACAGTACTGTTAGTGCACCCGCGTGGTAGCCCGGGGTACCTTAAGTACTGTAGATGTCTACAGTACTGTAGATGTCTACAGTACTGTAGGTATCTACAGTACTGTTTGTGCACCCGCGTGGTAGCCCGGTGTACCTTAAGTACTGTAGATGTCTACAGTACTGTAGATGTCTACAGTACTGTAGACACCTACAGTACTGTAGGGTTCTACAGTACTGTAGACATCTACAGTAGATGTCTACAGTACTGTAGATGTCTACAGTACTGTAGATGTCTACAGTACTGTAGATGTCTACAGTACTGTAGATGTCTACAGTACTGTAATTGCACCGCGTGGTAGATGTCTACAGTACTGTAGATGTCTACAGTACTGTAGGTATCTACAGTACTGTTTGTGCACGCGGCGAGGTACTCTGACAGTACTGTAGATACCTACAGTACTGTAGCATGGCCGTATCTCACCAACCGCGCAAAATCACGAATTTTAGTTTCAACCCCCAATCTTACAATGCCTTCATTAGACTATGTACCAAGTCCGAGGCTCTGAATCGCAAAAATGCTGTTACTAATTTGCCTGAGTGTTGACGCAGCAGGCCAGGAATACATGGTGGCGTGCATCAGCCGCAGCAATAATAAGCACGAGCGCAACTACAGCTCCTACCAGGGTGAAATGCTGTGCGCTGTGTGGGCCATTAAGACCTTGCGCCCCTACCTGCATGGTGTTGCCTTCAGGCTTGTCACTGACCACCAGCCTCTCACCTGGCTGATGACTAACCCCAACCTCACAGGGCACCACGCCCGCTGGGCTCTGAGCCTCCAAGACTACACCTTCACCATCGAGCACCGCCCCGGCAACAAGCACCAGAACGCGGACGTGCTCTCCCGCTGGCCGCTGGCGGCCAGCTCAGACGGCACCGGCGCCCAACTTGATCCTGACCCCGCGGCAGCCCTGGCTTCCTTCCCTTCGCCAACAGCCGCCGACCCTGTGGTATGGGCTTGTGCCTCCTACTGGCCCTTTGACTCTGACTATGCCACCCACCCTACTGACCTGCTATGGGGCAATCTGGGGGGAGACCTAGACGCCACCTTCCACCCCCCAGCCCCACCATCCATACCGAGCCTCACTGCCACACTCCACCGCCATGTTGCTACCATATGTCGGTTGGCAGCCCCTACCCTTACCACCTTACCTGCCGCTGTCACCTTCCCGGGGTTATCGGTGGGCCAGCGCGATGCGCATGGGGTTGCCCAACCTGTGCGCCTTAACACCACTCTCGTCTCATCCACCTTCTTCCCCTCTGCCACCAATGGCATCGTGCTGCTGGAGCTGTTTGGCGGCTTGTGCGCGGGTCTTGAAATGTGCCTCCGCAATGGCCTTCCCATACACCTCTACTTGTATTGCGACATTGACCCCGCTGCCCAACGCGTAGCCCGCCACCGGGTGGCCACACTTGCCTCCCAATACCCGACATTGCTGCCAGCCCACACTTATGCTGCAGCCTTCACCACGCTGCCAGCTGATGTGCGCGCCATCACTACCACTCACCTGGCCACGACACTCACCACCAATGTGCCATGGCTGGTCGTAGCAGGTTGGGAGTGCCAAGACATGTCACCGGCTGGCAACCAAGCCGGCATGCATGGCCCGCATTCCTCCACGCATGCAGAGTGCTTGCGCATCATTGGGGCTTTGCAACAGCTACAGCCTAACAACCCCCCTGGTTACATCCTTGAGAATGCAGCTGTGCAACTCAACTTCAGCAGTCCTGCCGTGCGCTCACAACTGCAGCCTTTGTGCGAGCTCTTTGGCGAGCCCCTTTGCTTTGATGCTGCCAGTGTGGGATCCTATGCGCACCGCGTGCGCAATTACTGGACCAACCTGTGCGACACGGCTGCCATGGCAGCTGTGTTGGCTTGTGCCGACAGTGCATCTGCACAGGTGCAAGACATCCTGGACCCTGGCCGCACCCCTCCCGTGGCCCGCGTCTGGCCGCCACCCCCAGCCTTGCAGTGTGAGACAGCGGGCCAGCCCCTCCGTATCCTCCCCACCCTTGTTGCCACCCCCAGTTCCTATGCATTCCGTGACCAGGGTCCTGGGCTTATGCTCAACCGTGACGGCACCAGCAGCGAGCCCACCGTCCCAGAGCGCGAGCGGGCAATGGGCTATGGCACAGGGGCCACAGCCGCCCCAGGCGTCAGCACCCTGCAGCGCTTCATCATCCTTGGCCGGTGCATGGACGCGTATGCCATGCAGACCCTGCTGGCCATCTCCCTCACACTCTCCCGCACCCAACCCAGCCCCAGCCTCGCCTCCTGTGCATGCGTGCCGGGGGGGAGTGTTGGGCCCCAACGCTTCAATCGCCCCGCACACCCAGTCGGCAGCACGGCCTCGCCGGCCTGCCTGGCAGCAGCAGTCGTGGCAGCCGTTGAAGAAGACACCGACATCCATGCCGACACAGCCTCGCTGCACTTTCTGCGCACCGGCGCGCACCAGCCCGGACTGTCCGCCACCGAGATGCGCCGTGTGGTGCGCCGGGCCAAGGCTTACCGGTATGAGGCAAACCAGCTGCTACGGGTCATGGCAGATGGCAGCGCCAAGGTTGTGCCAGCCCCAGCCACTCGTGACCAGCTCGTGCTCAGCATGCATGGCAGCAATGGGCACTTTGGGGTGCGACGCACTACTGCCATGCTCTTGCACAACCATTGGTGGGCAGGCATCCATGCCGATGTCGCACGCATCCTCAAAACCTGCCATGTGTGTGATAGGGCTAGGGCTAGCTTCAACCTTCGTGCCGCCCAGCTGTCACCCCTGCCAGTGCAAGGACTTTTCTATCGCTGGGGCGTGGACCTGGCTGGCCCGCTTCCCCGCACCCGCCACGGCAATGAGTACCTGATGGTGTGCATCGAGCACCTAACCAAGCATGTGGAGCTAGTGCCCATCCCTGACAAGCTGGCCACCACCACAGCCTACCATTTTCATCACCAAGTGCTGGGCCGCTTTGGGGCTAGCGCTGAGGTCCTCACCGACGGGGGCCGTGAATTCCAAGGGGAGTTTGCTGATCTCCTGCAGCGCCATTTAATTGATCACCGTGTCACCTCCCCCCACCACCCCCAGGCAGATGGGTTGGCTGAGAGGGCAGTGCAGACCTTCAAAGATGCCCTCCGCAAGCACATAGCTGTTAGTGGGGATCCAGCTGCCTGGGATGAGGCCCTGCCATCTATTGCTCTGGGTTACCGTGTGTCGCCCCAGGAGGCCACTAAATGCAGCCCTTACTCGTTGTTGTATGGCCGCGCACCTGTGCTCCCCCCTGCAGTGGTGCAACGCATGACCATCCCCGTCAATCTGGACGACCCCTTGGTGGCCGCCCAGGACCTGCTGGGCCGCACGGCCACCCTCAGCCGCGAGACGGCCGCCGCCATGGGCAACTTGCGCATAGCCCAGCACCGCGACACCTTGCGCTACGCCCTCACCCACAGCGGTAGCTATAAGCCAGCAGCAAGGCAGCTGCACCCCGGCAGCTTCGTGTGGACTCAGCGCCCGCAGAGCAACTCCTTGCAGCTCAGCGCACGCCCAGAGATCTACCGGGTGGTATCTGTTGGCGCTAATGGGGTAGTCAAGCTCATGGGGAGATGCGGGCGCACAATGACTGACAATGTGTGCAACCTTGCCCCATGCCACTTGCCTGATATCGACCCCACCATCGACCACACTCTGGCGCGCCCCACCGTAGACTTCCCGTGCTCCATCTGCAAATCCCCTGCTGATGCCGACCGCATGCTGCTGTGTGATGGCTGCGGCAAGGGCTATCATAACTTTTGCCTCACACCCAAGCTCACTGCTGTGCCTGAGGGTACGTGGCTTTGTGCAGGATGCACCGGCAGTGGCATCACGGTTCAAGAAGTGCACCGACGCGCTCAAGCGGTGGCCGCTCAGCCCGCTGCGCAACCCCTTCAAGAGGTCTTCACCACGAAGCGAGGGCGAGACCGAGCCCGGGCCGCCCAACTGCCTACCCCCACTGCTTCCTTAGCCCCCACGCTACCTAGCCAGCGACGCTCGGCACGGTTGGGTCAACGTGGGCCTGGGGGTACCAAGGGGCGAGCCAATGGCGACTAGCGCCACCCTTGGGCACCTACCCTCAGCGTCGCAGGGAGAACAGGCTTGGATGGGATTAGGCCCACCATGTCCTGCCCGTAGCGAGCCCACGTTTGTCCTGACCACAGCCTCAGCCCTCTGATTTTGCCCTCCCGCTGTGACCTGTGTCCTTCTAGAGTGCACTTCGTTGTTGTCCCCACCATCTTGTGCACTGGGGGGAACTAAGCACCAGGCCACAGCGCATGCTTACAACGCGACAGCTGTCACAACACAATGCGTCACTTGACATAATGCGTGATGACAATTACCTAGCAAGGCTTGCTTTTGAAGCCAAAGTTGAATTGTTGAGGTGTTGCATGAGGCCGACATGACAGTTGCTGCGAACGTTTGCATGGGAAGAACCCTAGACTGCATGCGAACGCATAGTGAACGCTTGAGGGTATTTGAGGGCTAGCTGAGATGGCTGCGGTAGCTTGAGAAACTCCAGTTCATCCCGTCTTCAAGCGGCAGGAGTCTCAGCAAGCCCATGTAAGAAGGGATCCGTGTGAATTGCGTCCACGACATCCCTGTCCCATCAGCTGCCAGCTCTTCTGGCCCAGCTCGGTGGGGCGAACACGCCGCTTACTAAGCACCAGGCCACAGCGCATGCTTACAACGCGACAGCGACAAGCGTTGTCTGTCCCATGAGCTATGCAACGACCGCCGCTGCTAGCTCACCCGGCATCAGCAGCAGCTACTAAACATCTTGATGCGGCACCGGGTGTCACCGGAGGTGTTGAAGCGGTGTGCTGAGGGTGGCTATGAGGATGACACCCACGGCACCCCCACAAGCACTGCATTCCAACAGCCCTGCCCGGCTGCTGGCCCACCCTCGCTGACAACCAACTTCATTCTCGCGCAAGTGGGGCGCCGTGGGAAGCCTGCGGCCAGGACAGCTGCATACATCGCACAACACTACCTCAGCCCACCTCATTGAGCCTGCCCACCCCCTCCCAGGCCTTTGCTGGCCCCCTCCCCAAGCCCACCCCCTCCCAGCCAACCCCTCCCAAAGCACCACTGTGGGGTGGCAGTTGAGCTATGAAACTTTGCACGCAGGTGGATGGCATGTAGGGGAGTAGTACTCGTAGACGAGCCGAGTCCGTATTCAATCATGGTGTAATGTTGTGTGACTGACTGCATGGCCCTGGCCCTGAGATCGGCTAAGGGAGTTGGGGGTCACAGACCAAAGAGAGCTTTTGGCTTATCTGAGTATGACTGTTTGTAACACTGTCTGAGAGGAGCTGAACCTAGTAAGTAGCATGCTGTAAGTCCGAATGGTCGAGCTGTGGCATTGCCCTCTAGGTATGGTGGGGAGGTGGGCTCATTGCCACATTCCCGCAACCGCTCTCCGATCCGACTGCTGCTGTCGACGCGCATGCTCGTGTAGAGCAGTCTAAGCGACGCGGGCAATCGTAGCGATGACTGCATGCTCCGCAACGGCTCAAATTTGAACCACCAACATTGATGCTTTGCTGTGCATGGCCTACTGACTGCATAGTTATTCTGGATGGGTGAAAGATAGCTGGCCGGGTTGGCTACACTGTGAATCATCTAGCATAATATTTGGCGCAGTGAGTGCAGAGTTGCAGCCGTCCTACTACCAAGGGTCGGTTCCCTGTCATTTTCTGGCAGATGGGGTCGCCCGACTCCAGGCTCAAGCCGCCAAACACCAAATATAAGCTAAGAAGAATGCCCAGTCACGCCCCCTTGGGAGAATAGTTGTTTCTATCTTTGGCTCGATTCGCACTCGATTCGTTTTCTATGTTCGATGTCGTTGACGGTTGTTAGGCTAACTTCCGCGCTGTAGCTGGCTGGTTTCGCTGATGGGAGGCTAGTGGTATAAGGAGCATGCTGGATAGGGACAGAGAAGCTAAAGAGATAGAGGGGGAGGATGAGGAGGAGGATTTTCCATTCTCTAACGATCCCGTGGATTCGAAAACAAAAATCCAAACAGCTTCCTAACCGCTTGACCGTTGCTGTCTCAGCAACGGCGCGATTGTCCGCCTTCGATTTTGAGTTAGCACCCACAGCCACAGGCTACCTAAAGCGTACGGCCCGCGCGGGCAACCGCTCAGACTGCAGAAGGCGGTTAAAGAAGAAGCCAGGGGAGCACCTTGGTGGCGCCGGCGTCAAGAGTGTTTCAAAGGGGGCAAAGCTACAAGAGACGCAGGTGCAAGGCAAGTGATGGTCCAGGGTCGCAATTGTGCAGTTGCAGTTGAGGAACAATTGGGCCTAACGCAGCCCAAACGTCGTGTACACCTCGATAGCTATGGACATGTATTGGTGGCAGCGACTGCTCGACTGCAGCGACCCAGTACAATTCCTGCAGCACCCTTGCCCACACCAGTCTTAGCGTTGTCTCCCATGATGTCGAGCTTTCGTATTGTGGTTGGCGCAACCATTTCATGGCACCTGTCGTGCTCATACCTAAGAACTGCGCAAGCGGTAGGCGCGCTGCGTGTTGCTACTGACAGGTAGCTCCACATGGCGGATGCCGCCTGCGAAGAGGTGGAGCGGGGAGAGGGCGCAGATGGGCGCCCTGCGAAGCGCCGCTACCCAGTTGCTCGAGTCAAGGGGAACTGGTCCTTGGATGAGGACGACGCGCTGAGACGGTCAGTAATATTCACCCGGTGTTGCAAGCAGCCATGGGGGGGTCGTTTTTGAACCATGGACCTTGTGTACGCTGCAGGCTGGTGCAAACGCATGGAGAGGGGAACTGGTCTGTGATTGCCAAGGGCATCAATGAAGCAATGGCAAAGCCACTGGCGGCTGGTCGCATAGGGAAGCAATGCCGCGAGCGTTGGAACCATCACTTGAAGCCAGGCATTAGGACGGAAGCATGGACGGACGAGGAAGAAGCACAGCTGGTTGCAGCCCACAGGAAGTTTGGGAACCGTTGGAGCGACATTGCCCGCTCCTTAACAGGTCGCACTGAAAACCACATAAAGAATCACTGGTGAGCTAAGTCCCAACATCACTGAATCAATGCTGTCTGCTGACTTGGCAAGCTTCTTTTCGTCAGCTAGGCCAATGCATATGCATATGTGTTTGTGGGAGAGGCTGCGCCATTGCCCTCGCTCCCTGCAGCAGCTCAGTTACGTTTGTTTCAAACTAGCCTAGAAGTCGGCTGGATTGACACAGCCCTGCCCATGCCACAGCCCTGCTATGCGCTGCTGGTGTGTGCGGTGACACAGGAATGCAACACTGCGACGCAAGGACAGCCACATTAAAGCTGCTGGCCTGCCCACCACGCTGCGAACCTACATGCTACAGCTGGGCCTCCTGCCAGGCTCAGGGCCCACCCTGGCCCCATTCGCAGCCGAGCAAACCAGCTGCAAGGGGCTGCAAGGCGGTGAATGTCGCCTAGACTCCCTTCTGCCTCCGGTCCTGAGCCCAGAGCACCAGCTTCTCTGGAGTGCTAGCTGCACCGGGCTCTTGCCGTATCCTTGTGGGACCACCCAGCTGCGTCCCAGCTGCAGCAGCAGCAGCAGCAACCCAATGGCTACCGACACAGCTGCTGTGCAAGATGCGTGGGTGAAGCCAGCGGATGTGTGCACACCAGCTGATGAGCAGCGAGGCTGTGGCATGCCTCCTCTGTTGTCACCCAGTGCTCCCGTACAGCTGCCCACCTGGGAGCAGGGCAAGGGAGGTCTGATGTGCATGCCAGGCATAGCTGCTGACCCCCAGCTGGCTGCAGCAGGCCCAGACGCTGATGGCATGGCCTGCACAGACCCTTTGCAGCGGACACGAACTCGTAAACGCAGTAATCAGCACATGTTGGAGCATCATGAGGAGGCGACACAGCACGGCAGTCGCAGTGCATGGCAGTCGATGCAGCGGCCTGCCTGGTGAGGCTGCACCACAGCAACCCCTCGTTTTCATGCAGCTTTGCCAGTACTTCACAATGCCGTTTATGTTCGGTCGTTGGTGTCTGCCTTGTTGTTGTAAAGACATCATGAAGGAGTTCAGAGTAGGAGACATTCACCTGCGATGGTTGACATCCATCTACTTGACCCTACTAAAATGACATTGACTCATTAAAATGCATGGTGCTTCATGTACCTCTCCCCCCCCCTGCCCAGAGGTTCCCTACCTCAGGTTGCAGTCATTATGTTGTTAATCCTTGTGCACTCCACTGCCTGCAGGCCAGGCCTCTCCGCATACAACGGGAGCAGTAGTGGTGAAGGAGTAGGCCTATCCCTCCCCCTGTTCCCACCACTCCCCCTGCTTCCAGGAGCCCCTCAGGCCCAGTTGCGAGACCCTTGGGCCCTGCATTGCCAGCTAGCCCTGGCCCTGGCCGCACACGGGGCAGGTGCTGTGCAGTTCCCTCACACCCAGTCATGGCCTGCCAGGCTGGCACAGCTGTGTTCCATCGCGCCTGGTCCACTACCTTGTCAGGTGGTGCCCCCTGCCTGGCCAGATCACCCCGCAGCAGCACTAGCAGAGCCCGCCCCAGCTACCAGTGGCACGAACCTCCAATCCAACGAGGGGCACAGCAGCTTGGCTGGCTCATCCTTACAAGCAGACAAGCCTGTTGAGTTGCAAGCTTTAGGCAGCAATGCTTACGTGACAGCGGCTTGCCTGCCGCCCGGTCAGCTCGCCCCACTGCAGCTCCAGCCCATCGCAGTGACAGGGGCTGAGAGCAAGTGCGAGGGGGCAAGACAGGTGCAGGAGCATGGGAAGCTGCAGGCGGTTGAGATAGGGCAGGCAGCGGAGGCAGGGCAGGCACCTTGTGGCTGGCCAGCCTGTGTCATGCCTCAAGGGCCTTCCAAGCTACAATGCTCTCGTGGCTCCCAAAGCCCAGAGCATTCCAGCTTCCAGCAGCAGGACACAGCGACTCAGGCAGGCAACAGCTGGGCAGCTGCGGGCAGGACCCTCTCCCGATCAGGGAAACTGAGTGACTCCCATTCTTTGTCGCAGCAGGATGATGCAGCAGACCTGCAAGCGGCAGGCTTGCTGCTCCTGCTCATGCACACTGGCAGTGACGCCAGCCCTACCGCCTAGCCAGGGCGGTGCCAGAGGCACTGTGTATGGGCTCTGTTGCGCATGTACTTGTCCAGCATCGTTGTGCACGATAGGATAAGCAAGGCAGTGCTGGAGGAATCAATATAGCTGCCAGTTGCAGCACCGCAATGTGTTGTTCTGACCGCAACAAGCATGGCCATTGCTTCTGCGCCTCCCAGTGAGCTTCCATGCACTGCATACTCATGCCAAGCACACGAGCTGCAAGTCATTGGTAGGCCTCATGTCAGTGTCGCCATGGATCAGCGGCATGGTAGCTCTTTGTCTGGAGTGCACGGATATAGGTGTATGTGTATGGAGTGGGGTATGTGTACGTGTCAGGGGGACGCAGGTGTGTCATCACACAGGGCGGAGTGTGCTTGCTACTTCTTTAATCCCACTCCTTTGATGGAGTGAGGAAACGTTAGGTGCATAGTGCAGGCAATTGTTTTGGCATTGGTTGGATTCTTTGTGCAACATCAGTGTGTGTGCAGATGTCTACAGAAGCGAGCATGGGACAGTACGGATGTGTGTGACTGCAATGGAACAGCTTACCAATACAATGCCCGGTGGCCACAAGTGGTGAGGCTCCGGGTAACCCTTGGCAATGCTGTGAGGTGTACAGCAATGCTTCGTTTCTCGTGGGGTTGGTGGTGTAATGATTGTGGCAATCTTGCAGCTTGCTCGTCATTGGACCTTACCCAGGAATCCGTGGTATGGCCGCTTTCTATATCATGTTCGTGAGCAACAACCAATGTGCACGCATCCCAATCATAGCGTAAACCGTGACAGGTATGTCACTGGTCATTTCGTGACATGCACGGAACATGCAGCGCAGTTTGCATGATGAACACAAAACTCATAGCTCACCCATTTCATCACATGACATGCTCATATCACGTGCCTGACAAACAGGCCGGTCAACAATATCTCCTGTCCCTGCCCAGCCTGTCCCGGCTCTGCTGATGCCTCGGCGATCATAGCGGGTAACCAAAGTAAGCCTGACGGCACACTCGACTCTTCAACAAAAATGAGTGCTTTCGCGACATCAAGCATCCTTGAAGATGCCCTGGAGAATCTGCTTGACATCGTCGCGCGAAAGGCTGGTGGTCAGCTGTAACTCTTGAAGCACGGGGCCGAGCCGCGCAACCACCACGAAACCGTCCGACATTTCAGTGCGCGTCATGAATACTTGCAGCTCCTGAAGGCAAAGACGTGGCGAGGAAGCCGTGGTGTGTCGACAGGGCTCTAAATTGCTAAGTACTACGCGGTCGGGGTGTGTGCCCAACGAGGTCGAGTCAGCAACCTGCTATTGTCTCGAGTGAGACGAGAAAAGTACTTAGCCCTGCGTGCCAACTCATCCTGAGTGATGGCGATTTTTATACCTCCTGGTTGGCAATGTGGCTAGTGGCTATGAGCCCACCATAGCCACAACACCCATAGCCTCTGCCTTCCCCCGCCGCTTCCCCCACTGCTGCCCTCCCAGCACTGCCTTGCCTATACCTAAGCCCACCCCCTCCTTAGCAACTGCAAAGCCGCCTAGCGCCAGAGGGTCGCAACGGTGTTGACCCTGCCTGGTCCGCAGCGGTTTGCTCACATTCCCTAGTGACACATGACCTAGTGCAGGGCGTCAGCTGAGCAGCAGGGTGGCTGGCACATGGCAGGGTGCATGGGACAGGGTGACATCGACTCATTCAGGTCACACCCCACGGACCTACCTGGGAAATGCGGTGAGTGTCTTGGGCCTGCCGGGTGATGATGACTTGTGAAATGCCCTTACAGCGGCTGAGTCTATCCGCCAGCTGCTGCACCTCCGTGGGCACGCTCTTGGTTGGGCCCCACTTCACCTACACACCAAGACAAGATAAACATCGCTGCATGCATGCACGCACACACGCACTGCTGCCCTGCTGCTGCTGCTCTGCCATGCGCACGCACTGCTGCTCCCAACAGCTAGAACACACTCGATGCACCTTCAGCACAGGTGTGACTCACACTCACACTCACAATTACACTCATAAGCATGTGCGTGGAACACACTCTGCAGGTAAGGGGTGTATAAGGAGCGTGTGAGGAGCTATGTAATCCAGCCAGAACTGGCACAAACCTTGACCAGAGACACGTTGCTAGGCCAATCCTCAGCACAGGTGTGAGGGTAAACAGAAAAGGGGGTTCCTACCACCGCCCTTCCCTTGTCAGCCTTAGAGCAGCCGCCCCCTCCTGCAGCCGCCCCCTCACCGTGTCCAAGGTGGTCTTCAGAGGGTCCTCGTTCAGCTGCCTGATAGACAGCGTCAGGCGACCTTTAGCCGCATCAAGCCCAATGATCTTCACCGTCACCTGCTGGCCTGCACCCCAACATGCCGCCACCCAGAAGGAGCAGGTTGGCAGAAATCATGAGGTGGCAGTGGAGGGGAAGGGAGATAGGGGTAGAGGGAGGGGCGAGGAGGGAGGGTAGGGGTAAGTTATGGGTATGTGGGGGAAGCGAAGGGTTTGCGGAATAGGGGTATGGGTATGGGTAAGGGTAAGGGCGAGGGGACAGGGGTAGAGGGAGGGGTAGTGGGGAGGAGCATAGTAGGAGGAGGTGTGCAAAGGGCAGTGTGCTGACCTATCTGTACTGCATCGTCTGCAGTCACCAGCCGGTCCCAGCTCAGCTCGGCCTTCTTCACCAGGCCCGTGACCCCCGGCAGGTCCACCAGGTCCACGAAGGCGCCATACTCTGCCGTGCCCGTCACCACGCCACGCATCACATCACCCACCTGGCACCAGGCAGCAGCCCAGGTCCCCTCACAGGCCTTGGACAGCAGCTGGCTTGAGCTCGCCCATGTAACACCAGGACACCGCATCCCCAACCCCACCCACCAACCATCCCTAGCTGTGCAACTGGCTCTCCTTCCCAGCCCCCTCCAGCCATTGACGGTTCATGATTGAGAGCCTTTTCAGGGAGTTTGAACCGTTGAGCTGCAATGATTGTGATGCGCGCACCTCCTCATGTGAATGCTGCCATGGAGCAGGCAGCTAGTTTTCACGCCCAAGTTGCTGATGGGCAAAGCCAAGCGGCCATACAAGGCTGACGGTGAGAACGGTGTAAACCCACCATAACCAACCAGCCTTCAGACCTCATGCTATGCTACTCTTTGTGCCTAGCGCCACGCGTCCACCAGCCCCAGCCGTACACTAGGATGGCTGCTCTTGTCTCAGCCCTGACCTTGCCACCCACTGCCAGCCAGTGTCCCCTGCCAACCACTGCCCTGCTGGCACCTACCGCAGCCATCTGCTGCACCTAGGGATAATGCTAGGCTCGCCAAGATCACCACCCCAGCCATGGCCGCCTCAAACCACCCTCAGCTCCTCATCCTGCTCAGCAGGCTGCAGTGTGGGCTGGCCAGACTCAGCTGGAGGCAGGGGGCGGCAAGGGCCTGGGCCAGGCGGGGTCCATCACAGGTGGGCCATGGGCTGCAGGCAGCTGCCAGGCAGCTTCCTGTGCTGCTAGGAGATAGACTGTGGCTGCTTGTGCCAGGTGCATGGCGGCTGCTGTGTGACTGCTGTGCTCTTGGCTCTGGGATACGGCACTGGGTTGCAACGACTGGTGCCATTGCCCACCAACTGACAGCTGCCATGTGCTGCAGCAACCACTGCATGGCCACGCCTCCTGGACTTGTCCCCCTTCACAGCTCAGGCTATGGGGGGTGCACCCTCACCTGCCCGGCTCTCCAGGCAAAGGCAGGCTCCTCCCTTCCTCCCTTCACTCCTTTTCCCCTTCCTCCTACCTCACTCCCACACTCCCTTCCCGCCTCCGGCCACCATCCTTCCCCTCACCTTGAGCCGTTGCAGGGCCTCTCCGCGTCGTGCTTGCTTCTCACTCAGCAACACCCTCTTCTTCTCCCCTGTCAGGTCCACCTGGGCCCAGCATCACAGCACCCACTGAGCCCAGGCACATCTCCTGTGCGAGCATGGCATGCTCTGGAAGCTGCAGCCTGCAGCCCTGACTGCCACAGACACTGGTAGGGTTTAAGATGAGGACCATAGGCATGCCACTTTGACCTTGTCCTGTCACTTGGGTGTGGTGCTAATCGCGTGGGTCTAGGCGGTATTGGCTGATGGTAGTGCTGGTGTCAGTGAGGCCAGGATGATGACCAATGGCATCACTCTTGAGAACAGTCCTGCGGCTGAAGCGTGGTTCTAAAGTCCCTGGCGTACTGGGTGGCATTGGTAGGGGTGTAGAGGCAGGTAGTGCTGCTGCTGCCTCCCTAACTTGCTTGCCTCCTCGGCCTCCCCTGTCCTGACACTCCAGTGGGGTGTGAGTGGGTTGGGATGTGGGTGTCGGTGCTGGTGCCATGCGCTTGCCTTCCTGACCTTCCCTGTCCTGTGACCGGGTGCTGGTGTCAGTAGTGGTGCACCACCTCCTATGGCTCACCTCCAGGACCTTGGCCTGCAGCTTCTGGCCGATGAGATACTCCATGTCAGTTTGGGGGACGGCCCTGGTAGCTGCACAGGCGGGCAGCAGCCCAGGCACAGCTCCCTGGCCCCACCTCCTACTCCCCGCCGCATGCCCCACAGCCACCACCCTGGCGCAAAATGGTGGTGATGGGCCGACTGAGTCAGCGACAGTGCAGCATTGCAGCCTCTGCCCTTGATAGTGCAATGGGAAAAAGAAAGAAAGAGCAGCAATGGGTGCATATCAGATGCTGCTGCATTTCTTGCTGTTTCCTTTGCTTTGCCAGCTGGTTCCTTTCTTTGCACACAGTGCACACAGAAACCAGGTCAGGCTGTGGTAGAAATACAGGCCAAGCAAGTGGACAGTGGGAGGTGGCTGAGCCACGTGCCATGGTCCCCTCACAGTTGCCAAGGCTGCATCACAGCTGCAAAGTGGGTGATTGCTCATGCTCAACTGCTGCTGAGGCCATTGCCCAGTCCGTCTACTGCTGGCTGCTCTGCACACACAGCCTGTGGAGGCTGATGCATAGGTCAGGGAGATGAGAGGGCGGGTCCGCTGAGAGGCTGGTGAACAGCTTGTGTGGTTGAGGTCTGTGGGTATCTTGCCAATGACCGCTGCCAGTCAGCATAGCAGCCAAGGCCAGGCTAAGCATGTGGCTCAGAGCACATCGCCCTGATGAAACGATAGTCGATGCACGTGGTGTGGTGCGTGCATAGTTTCTAGGAAGTGCATGTGCTGAAGTCATCCATGACAGTGACATGCCAATGAGGTCCAGCTGGCAGGGGTGAGGTGATGAAGCATGAGAATGAGGCATGGCTAAGAGTGCAGGCAACATGGCGTTCAATTGAATGCTGGTGTTCAGGTTTGCAATAGTGTGACTGCTGCTGCTGCTGCCAGCTGCATGGGTGAAAGGTGTAACTTTGTGTGCGGGCATCTCCTGTTGGCCTCATTGTGTAGTCAGTGCAGCAGCACACGCTGCTGCCAGGTGTTTGGATGAAAGGTGTAACATTGTGTGCGGGCGCCCAGTACACGCCACTTACTTGATGCGGCTAGCTCTGCGTAGGGCATGAAACCTGTGCACCACACAAGGCAACAGCCACCCCCACCTCATATGACACCCTGCTGCTGCCTCGCCAGTACTTCTATGTGAAAGTGCTGTGCAGCCTACAGCTGTGCCTACAGCCTTTCAACGCACCTATGACGTCCAGCACAACGCAGAGCAAGCCCCCGGCGTTGCAAGATCTAACTGTCACCTCCAAAGCCTCCCCATCCTCCTTAGCTTTGACAAGACGCTGGTAAGCAGCTGAGGTCTGCAACCAGCATGCTGGTGCTGGTGTTGCCTGGCTGCCAACAGGTGAGGAGGTGGATGCACGGCGGCACTTACCTGAGGCACTTCCGACACCTGAGACTTGAAGGCTTGCAGACAAGATGGTGCACGCCGCGCATGGAGGCACGCATACCGTTTGCAAGGCGGTGCCTGTTAATGCAAACACCTTGAGAATGCTTACGACGGAATGGCGGTGGCAGCGGGATCGCTTAAGTGCTTTATGGCCATGGACTGGCCTGACGCCTACCGTGAAGCAAGGTGTTGACGAGCCTGTGCGTGGAATTGTTGTCTGCATCCTACTGGTCTCAGGATTTTAGGCGACTCGTCCTCAAGATTAGGCTGTTTTGTTTGCCTGCCATGCAAAGGAAAAGCGTCAAGGCGGAGCAGGCCGTCCTGTATCCCTATCCTCCCGTGGAGCCCCTACACTTCTCCACAGGAGTCAGTGACCGGTGTGTGTCCCTAACCTAGGTCCCTAAGCATAGGGTAGGTTAGGGCCTAACCCTAGGAGTCGATAGAGCCCTAACCTACCCTATGCACACTCTATCGCACACACATCCCCTTTGTAAGGGGCAATCGAAATGTTTAGTTTACTTGGCTCATGGCATGATGCACATGTCACTGTCGCTGCCGCTGGTGCCGCCGCTGCCACTTCCGCAATAGGCCTCTGTCGCGCACGCACACCCACTCCTGGCCTGGCCTGCCTGGGTTAGCCAGCTGCTGAGCTCACGGGGGCGGCGGATGTTGAGCGCGGCTGACACGTCTCGGTCGTAGAACCTGGTGCTGTTGATGCTTGTTGAGCACATCAGGCCCCGGATCCGGGACCGCGTCGCCATGCTGCGCACCGGGACAAGTCGCTTGAAATCCTTCCCTCCAAAATGCTAAGACGTGGATGCAAGTTGCAACAGATGCGGGATCAAAGGCCAAGGCTGCACCTGGCTCTTGCCTACCGCTGTGCACAGCTCCAGGCTGCTGCCCCATGCCATACGCTGCTCCTGGCTGCTTGAGTTGCAGGAGTTGCACCACAGTTGCTCGATTTCCCCATGTGAGCAACAATGGTTTAGGCACGTGTTGGCTAGGACACAGCAGCAGAGGCACAGAAACACCTAGAATTAGTTGGGCGGCATATGGTAATATTTGGTCTCTCTTGAATAAAAGCACCACAGGTCTTACCGGCCATCAAGTATACCACAAAGATGGCTCAACCTTTGCAAACCTTGAAGCAGCCCTATTTCGCCGTCGTACGTATTGTTTGTTTGCTTCTCGCGTCGCAGCACATTGCGGTTATCGCCCTCGTCTCCGCAGCACGCGCCAGCTCCTCGCTTGACAGCCTCAAAGACGCTGCCACCGGCCCACCACTCTCGGCACCGGATCCGCGAAGCCACCCCTTTGCCGACTTCGTCCTGCGCTGGGTAAGAGCAGGCATGCATGATGATGCAGGGTTAGAATACTGGCAAGGGTGCTACCACGACTTGTTCTACCTCGGGCTCAGCTCATCCTGCGGCCTGTAACCATGGTTGGCCCAGCCCCTGGCGCCCCTCCAGCCCTGTGCCCCTGTTCCACTGGACTGCTGTCTATGCAAGCTGTGCCAGTGCCAGCCCCACAGGCTTCAACGTGCCTTCGATTGTCCTTCTGCACATCAGCAACGATCATGTGATGATGAGTTGGTGCTGATGTGATGATTAGGCCTGCAACCGCCTGGTGGCCTGTCCACGCCATGATGCAGGCAGGCCCGGAGGCTCACCAGCAGCTCGAGGCTCTGCAGCACCTTCACCGTGGCCAGCCCAGCGCAGCAGTGCAGTCACTCCTAGCCGCAGTCAGGGCAGGCCTTGCGAGAAAGGCACCCACCGGCTCTACAAGGTCACGTGACACAACTGCTCAGCCAACTGCCCAGGGAGCTGCAACCCTACCCACATACTTGGAAGGGTGGGCCTCAGCGCAGCCTGCCCGTGTGGAGCCTGTTCCTGACAGTGTGCGTCTGCCAGTACTGCTGGTCCCGCCGCTGACAGGGGTGCAGCTGGATGTGAAGCTGGACAAGTGAGTGAGGGGGCTGAGCGGCTCGAGGTAGGGGGCAGGGCAGCTGGTGCAGGGAGGAGGGGAAGGGGGAGGTGGGCCAGCTGGTGCAGGAGGGTGAAGGGGGCGGGCAGCTGGTACTCAAACACCCACTTTTCCAGCATCACCCTGGATGCCGGTTAGTTCGGGCTGAGCATGCGGCGAGCTCGACTGCCCCTGCTGCTGCTCTCGACTGCCCCAGGCCCTCCAGCAGCCCCCACTGGTGGTGCCCCAGGCAGCGGGACTGGGCCACGCTTTGGATCAGCAGCCAGGTGGTGCTGCCTGGCCAGTTCTCCTGCGTGGCGGAAAACCTCCGGTGGGTCACTGGGTTGCGCAGGGGCTGAGAGGAGGCTTCACCGCCCGCCTGCCTCCCCAAGCCCCTCCTGCCTCCCCATTGTGAAAGCCACCCACTGCCACCCACTGCCACCCACTGCCACCCCGTGCCACCCAGTGCCACCTACCGCAGCCATCTGCTGTGCCTAGTAAACCACCGCCCTTCCGGGGTGGGCAGCCCATGCCGACCAGGATGTCAGCCCTGCTTGCCAAGCACCCACCCTTTTGCTGGCTTGTCCTTTGCTTTGCTCCTGTACCTGTCCCTCCCCTTGCTGCTGGCTGCTCGCCCACCTGCGTGCTGGCCTGCCTTACAGCCTGCTGGGCCCTGTGTCCGCAGCTGCGAGTACAATGCCAGCCTGCGGCGCTGCCAGCCCGTGCCTGGGGTGAAGGTGGTGCCCACTGACGGATTTGACTCGAGCGCGTCCGGGCTGAACCCAATGGGCGGCTTCAAGCAGCAGTTGATAAGCCGCGGGTGGACAGAGGGTGTCGACCTGCACACCCACGACTACGACTGGCGGTGGGTTCCTCCCTGTTTGTCTTCGTGATCGTTTCCTCCAGTTAATTCCACCAACCTGTCTTCTTGGTTGTGTCATCTTCTAATCCTACCTATTGGTTAATAAAGTAACCCCAGCTCCTTCACTTCCCTTTCCCTGTGGCTGGCACTCCTTGCCTGGCTCCTTGCCTGCCGGTTAGCCTGGTTGAGGCTGCCAGCTGCATCATTGTCGCAGGGGGCTTTGGAAAGAGGGCAGGTGTACATGCCCTCCTGCCCAGCCCAGCCCAGCCCAGCCCACTGCCACCCCTGCCCTGCTGCCCAGGCTGTCCCCTCTTGAATGGTCCCAGCCTGATGTGGTTGCCTGGAAGGACCTGAAGCGCCAGGTGGAGTGGCTGTACCTGCAGGTGGGTTTGCCTGCCTGCCTGCCTGCCTGCCTGCCTGCCTGCCTGCCTGCCTGCCTGCCTGCCTGCCTGCCTGCCTGCCTGCCTGCCTGCCTGCCTGCCTGCCTGCCTGCCTGCCTGCCTGCCTGCCTGCCTGCCTGCCTGCCTGCCTGCCTGCCTGCCTGCCTGCCTGCCTGCCTGCCTGCCTGCCTGCCTGCCTGCCTGCCTGCCTGCCTGCCTGCCTGCCTGCCTGCCTGCCTGCCTGCCTGCCTGCCTGCCTGCCTGCCTGCCTGCCTGCCTGCCTGCCTGCCTGCCTGCCTGCCTGCCTGCCTGCCTGCCTGCCTGCCTGCCTGCCTGCCTGCCTGCCTGCCTGCCTGCCTGCCTGCCTGCCTGCCTGCCTGCCTGCCTGCCTGCCTGCCTGCCTGCCTGCCTGCCTGCCTGCCTGCCTGCCTGCCTGCCTGCCTGCCTGCCTGCCTGCCTGCCTGCCTGCCTGCCTGCCTGCCTGCCTGCCTGCCTGCCTGCCTGCCTGCCTGCCTGCCTGCCTGCCTGCCCTTCTTTCTGTTTCACCTCACCTCACCTCACCTCACCTCACCTCACCTCACCTCACCTCACCTCACCTCACCTCACCTCACCTCACCTCACCTCACCTCACCTCACCTCACCTCACCTCACCTCACCTCACCTCACCTCACCTCACCTCACCTCACCTCACCTCACCTCGCCTCGCCTCGCCTCGCCTCGCCTCGCCTCGCCTCGCCTCGCCTCGCCTCGCCTCGCCTCGCCTCGCCTCGCCTCGCCTCGCCTCGCCTCGCCTCGCCTCGCCTCGCCTCGCCTCGCCTCGCCTCGCCTCGCCTCGCCTCGCCTCGCCTCGCCTCGCCTCGCCTCGCCTCGCCTCGCCTCGCCTCGCCTCGCCTCGCCTTGCCTGGCGCCCCTGGCAGTGTGCTTAGCAAGCACTGTGGCCACAATGTGCGGGGGGACAGCTGCCTGCTGCCACACCCCTCACCTACTTGAGCTCGTTGGGCCTGACCTGCTGCAGCCTGGCCTGACCTACTGAGGCCTGGCCTGACCTGCTGCAGCCTGGCCTGACCTGCTGCAACCTGGCCTGACCTGCTGCAACCTGGCCTGACCTGCTGCAACCTGGCCTGACCTGCTGCAACCTGGCCTGACCTGCTGCAACCTGGCCTGACCTGCTGCAGCCTGGCCTGACCTGCTGCAGCCTGGCCTGACCTGCTGCAACCTGGCCTGACCTGCTGCAACCTGGCCTGACCTGCTGCAACCTGGCCTGACCTGCTGCAGCCTGGCCTGACCTGCTGCAACCTGGCCTGACCTGCTGCAACCTGGCCTGACCTGCTGCAACCTGGCCTGACCTGCTGCAACCTGGCCTGACCTGCTGCAACCTGGCCTGACCTGCTGCAGCCTGGCCTGACCTGCTGCAGCCTGGCCTGACCTGCTGCAGCCTGGCCTGACCTGCTGCAGAGTGGGCGCAAGCCCGTGGTGCTGGTGGGCCTGAGTCTGGGTGCCTCCTACTCGAGCAGCTTCTTGGCCAGTGGCTATGTGGAGCAAAGCTGGAAGGACGAGCATGTGGCCGCCCTCCTATCAATCTCTGGTGAGGGGGGTAAGACAGGCTACTAACAACCCGACCGTGCGTTGCAAGTAGGACTGCTGCCTGCTAAAATGGCAGTGCGTGCACGTGCCTGAGGGGCGCCACAGTGTGTGCTTGTCCTCTCCTGAGTGATCTGCCGCCTGTGTAAATCACAGCAGTGCATGGCTGCTGCTGGCCAGCTTGCCGCCTGCCGACCAACCACATGACCTGGTTAGCTCTGCTTGTCAGTCTCTTGTCCTTGTTGCCAGGCCCCCTTACCTGCGGCCTCACAGCCCTGATTCCTGGCCACTGCTCTGCTGGCACTGCATGCCGCCCCACTGACCCCTGACCCCTGACCCCCGACTCCTGGACCCCCACCCCCTGCCCCCCCGCCCCACTGCCTCCGCCTGCCCCCCAGGTGTTTTTGGAGGCACCCCTGCCTCTACTTATGACATCATCGCCGGCCGGCTCCAAGGCTTGGAGGCAGTGCTGCCCTCCTCTGACGTGCGGCTGCTGATGCAGGCCGTGCCCGCAATCAGCTGGACCTCACCTCACCCCGAGGTGCTGTAGGGGCAGGAGGGGCAGGCTCGTAGGAGTTGTGGCGGGAAGGAGCCAGGTGAAAGGTGAAGGTGAAGGCTGGAGGCTGGATGTGAAGTGAAGCTAAGACATGCATCATTGCCTAGGGCACATCACACATTACTCAGCCAGTGAGTCATAGCCAATGGTAGTGGTGGCTGTAGGCGAGGGCAGGGTGGGAGGGCTGGGACAACCATGTCACTATGGCAGGGCTCATCAAACCACGGCAGGATGTGGGTGCAGGTTAGGATAGCAGCCAAAGGTACAGGTCTTGGCAGCATGGACCATGCATTGGTGACAGGCATGCGAGCAGGGTGGCATGGGGTCGGTGGGGATGTGGTTTGATGGTGGCTTGGTGAAGCTTTGGTGCCTGGCAAGCTTGGCATATGGAGGCAAAGCTTGCGCAAAGCCGCGTGCAGCCTTGCATGTCGGTTTGTTGAAGAGGTGCAGAGGTCCATGTAGGTGCTGGTGCTGTGTGGAGGGGTGGTGAGCCTCGACCTCTTGCTCCCAGCCTCCAGCTGCTGCTCTCCCTGTTTTGCCTCCCCTACCTCCTCCTCCCCTCACACAACCTTAGTTGCTGTCACTGGCTGCAGGTGTTTGGCAGCCAGCCCATCATCATCAACACTGCCCTGGGCCGCAACTTCTCATCCGTTGACATACACCTCGCCTACACTGCTGCTAACGCACATAGCGCCGCAGCCCAGGTGCAGGAGGTTCTGGGTTCGAACCCCCAGTACCGTGCTTCACGCCCACCTGGTGTGAAGGTGTTTTGCCTGTACTCCAGGGGGCTGCCATCCGCCCAAACCATCACGTGAGTCACACCCTGTGGGGCGCAGCAGCAGGCACATCCACTACATGTGCTTGGAGCTGGATGGATGCCTTGACTTGTGGGTGAGAGGGTGTAAATTGAGAAGGCGCTTGCAGTCTTCCACCCACCTGCTGTATGGGCATCTCCTTCTTCGGGAGCTTGGCAGCCAGCTCCTCCCTGACGGCAGTCTGTGCTGCCAGACAGTGGCTAGGCTTGCCATCCCCTCATCTGTCATCCCCTCCAGGGCTGTGTGCTTGGCGTATGAAGCAGACACAGCGACTGTCACTAGTGTATGCTCAAGGGTTATGTGTGTGCATGGATCACCCCACTAGCAGCAGCTCAGGGGCCGGACAGGAGACAGCAAGTGGGTGCTTGCAAGGTGCCACACCTGCTGCTGCTGCCTGCACTGCAGCTTCTCTACGCCCGACTTCACTGACGCTGGGCAAGTAAGCTATGTGGACGGGGACATCACCGTGCCCCTGGCCAGCCTGGCTGCCTGCGAGTCCTGGAGCCTAGAGCCTGGCCACCCGCCAGTGGTCAGCCGGGTGTGGGATGGTGTAATGCATGCCGGGATTCTCATGCAGGGCAGTGGCATGGCGTTCGCATTGGAGACGATCATAAGCCTGGGCTACTTGACGCCTAATACACGGGCTGTGAAGGCTGAGGCATAGGTCAGGGGTGGGTGGGGGGTTCGGGGGTCGGCTGAGGCGTTGGTCAGGGGGGGATGGGTGGGTGGGTGGGTGAGTGGGTGAGTGTGGTCGGCTGAGGGGCTGGTGCAAGTCATGGCCACTGTATTTTATTCATGTAAACTAAGGTAACATGGTTAATGGGCTGCGGTAGTTGGCCAGAGATGGATGGGTTGGTGTGCATGGAGGCAGTTCTGCGTGCTCTTGTGCATGGTAGGTGCATTAGCGCTAGTTATTATGAGGATGATCGGGCTGGTGATAGTGTGACATTGTCTAGGCAGTGTAAGTAGCTGTAGGAGGTCAGGTTTGGCGACGATAACAATGACTGCCGGTAGGGTGAGCAGCGGTCCAAGCGATCAAGGGGCCGCAACAACATTTCCTCCTCAAACCTCAAGCAGGTAGTCTGATCAGGATCTCAAAACTACGATCCACATCTTGTGCCCTTTGGAGGGGCCCTTTGGGAGTGCGAGAGTGAGTGACATTGCCTCCCATGACCATGTGCTCTATTGTCATGGGAACAGTGGCGCATACGCTTCTTCAGCCTTGCGGTCTCTGTTTCAGCTTCACTACCTGCTTGAGCTCCCTCCCTGCATTACGTGCTTCGTCTATCCCACGAAAATGTCAAACTCGTGGACCAGAACCTTGTGTAAGAGCCGACTGCTACTTCGTTTGGGTTCCTGTCTCACCTTTGTGAACCAAGGATTGCAGGTGACTCTCCAGACACACCAACATTTGCTGAGAAGCACATGTTTTCCTCGAGGTGCCCCTGTGCCAATGCATAGCTTGCCCCAATAGACACGTTTGTTGAGGTGTGCAATGCACCCAAGACTCCTGACACGGGTTTTGGCACGGGCACCAACTGCCGGCCCTAACCACCTGGCACTCAGGAGGCATAGGCGCAGACAATGGCCGGCTGATGGCCATGGCAGAGCTTCTGGCTGACCGTAGGGATGCCAAGGGAGGTTTAGTCCATGGTGGTAGTAGCGTGTTGGTGCAGGGCATAGTAGCATCAAGGTACAGGGTCTGTGGACTGGTGCATGGCAGGCATGGCAGCATGGCAGCATGGCAGGCCAGCATCACGGCGCAGAGTCCATGGGCTGGTGTGTGCTACAAGCTGGTGCGCGTTCGCCATGCTCCACACCTGCGCCCTGACCCGCTGCTCGCTACCGTGCAGCTGGAACCGAGAGAGCGTGGCTTGAGGCTGTCTTTCCACATCGGCTCCCACACCGCCAGCTTGGTACGCCTCCCAGCTGATGCGCTCCAGGCTTGCCTTGGCTAAGGTGGCCAGCTGCTCCTGGATGTCGCCCTCCTGTCAGGTTTGAGCCTGCGCTTCTTGGCGGCGCTGAAGTTGCGCTGAGGTACGGTTGTGAGTTAAGGGAGATGCTGGCCGCACACTTACTCCTCTCGCCGCAGGTTAATGGCCACTGTCACGATACTGCTGCCACCTGGATTGATCATGCATGGAGGCACCACGCATGCAGGCTGTGGCATGGTGGCTTCCCTTGGGTACGCAGGCCGTGGCACCACAACCAAGCCTCCCCTATCACCCCCACCCCCGCCATGCTAGGGTCACTGAGGCCTGAACAGGCCGTAACCCCCTCACTCCCCTTACCCCAATCCTTACCCCAATCCCCTTACCCCAATCCTTACCCCAATCCCCTTACCCCAATCCTTACCCCAATCCCCTTACCCCCTCACTCCCCTTACCCCAATCCTTTCACCTTCTCTGCCAGGGATGAGCACTTGCAACAGGCAACTAAATGCCTTCACCGCCTCAACAGCCTTCCCATCTCAACCATGGCCAACAACAACATTGCCTTGTCCTAGTATGCCCTTGGCACCTTCCTATACCACGCTGAATGCTTGGGGCTGCCACCTGACCTCTCCACCTTCCCCATCACCACCCTCAACCGCGCTGTGCTCTAAAGCATCCCTGCTCCTTAGCCATGGGCCATCCAGCTGACGGAGACTTCGGCCTCATTACCCTGCGTGAACACATCCAGACCCGCCACGCCGCCATGCCTACACGCCTTCCCTACCACCTTGTCAACGACCCCACATTCTCCACGCTTCCCCCCCCCCCTCCTTCCCCCTCCCCTTCCAGTCCTGCCCTTTAACCCTCCCCTCCAACAGCTCCTCACCCTCCCGGTGACCTTTCAACTCAACCCTCCTTACATTCCTTACCAACCCATGACCCCACCCTCGCTTCCTCTCGCCTCTGTACTCTCTTACCTTCCTTCCCCTGCTCTTCCATCCTCTCATATAACTTCTCCCTCCCTCCCTTACCGCACCCCCTCATCCTCTCCCCTACCTTTCCCCTTTGACCCCCCTTCTCACCATCCCCGTCCTGGGTTTCTAGCAGCCACCCTCCTCACCCACGCCTGCCCTTCCTCCACCCAGCTCATACCACTCACCTCTGCACCCTTAGCCGACAGCTCTCATACCGCTCAAGCCGCACCTTAGATCTCACACCTTCAAGGTATACTCACCCTCGTGTGTCAAGCCCGTCAAGCCCTCGGCCCCTGATCTCTTCGCACCTTCTTCGCACAACTACTACATCATGATGTCCTGCCTGCCTGCCTCGGGGCTGATTGCTCCCCACTCTGCCCTCATCTTGGGCAGACCCGCCCGGACAGTGGCGGTGGTGGAGGGGTGTGGAGAGGAGGCACCAGGCTGGTGTGCAGTTGGGGGGGGGGGGGAGGGGTCAGGCTCCTGCGCTGTCGCTGGGGGGGGGAGGCCAGTGCCTGTTCGAGTTGGGTAAGGTGGGTTAGGGCCAGTGATGATGATCGTTCACGCCGTTGCAGCCGCCAGCCTTTGATGGCTGCGTGGACTTGCAACACAGTGGGGCGGGGGCGAGTGAGGTGCGGTTTATGGTTGGTTCGCCTTTTTGTTCATGGAACTTTCTCTAACTATCTTGATTCGCCTTTCCCTTTGCCGTGATTGATACTATAATGCGGCTGAACAGATTGACGTCGCGCTCTGTGCGCGTGCGCCCTTTTGGCACCCTTGGGTTCGGGGGAAGCTGCCGCCTGCGCGCAGCTGGGAACCGGCTTAGCCCTCGTGCTCTCGGCGACAGGGTAAGGAGGCTGAAGCTTGCGATTTACCTCTGACCTTTACCAACCGTGAAGTTGTTCCTGCCTAGGCTCCCTCGTCAACATCTGCTGGTGAGGCGCTGGTGGACTTGGACCTTGAAGCCGATGGTGCCGAGCCACAGGGCTTGGTGAAAGCCTCTCAGCCGCTCGTGGCACCCGTGGAGGATGAGCAGGGCGCATCTGAATGGGAGGACTGGTTGCAGCTGTTTGCGGCATCTGATGCTGCTGCCGAGCGGGCAGAAGAGCTGAAGCAGCAACTCAGCGTAAGCCGGTGTCGAAGCAAAGTCGCTGCAGGATGCTCGCAGCTAGCGGCGTTTTTCATCGTCTCGTGTGTGGTGCATGTGTAGGATGCCGTGACCATGGAGGCGTACACCACAGCAGCAGGTATAAAGCAGGAGCTACAAGAGCTTGAGGCCAAGAATGTCGCTGCAACTGTGCAAAAGCAGCTGGAAGCAGCCCTGGCAGTCGAAGACTATGAGGCAGCGGCCAAGTGCTGCTCGGAAGGATTGACTGCCCTGCAGGTATGCAGCATGCCTTCCAGCTTGCCTTCCATCATGATCTTATGCCTGGTAGCCGTGTCCAGCTCTTATACTCGAGAAGTATTAATGGTTTAGCAGTTGTGACTTGTGTTTGTGACTTCAGGGATGGTGGGCTGGCACCGGCGAGGGTGATGCTGTAGGGCACTTGCTACACGTGGCGCCTGAGTATGGCCGGTACACAGGTGGGTGTTGCAAACCCTTCCTTGCAACAGTGGGTGCTTCTTCTTCTGATGTGCTTTCTTCAACAGCGCCGCAGTACATCATTGTCACTGGTTTGCTTCGCTTCGGGTAGACTTGCGGTCAATGCTTAAGCAGTTGCAGCAGATACCATGCCACCTGCTACACTGCGCATGTGCCTTGTTTGCCCCGCCAGGGCGTGCTTACACCGCCCGCGACCTGGCTGAACTAGCTGGCTGGAGAGATGGTGCCAGCCCTATGCAACGCCTGCGCATCTCCCGCCCTCCAACAAGCGGCAACAGCAGCGCAGGTGGTGGTGGCACTTTCTCCGCACCCACCCCAGCTAGCGTGAATCGCCCACCTCGCCCAGCTGGCTCGCCTGCCAGCCCCTCCAGCCGTCTGCCCAGCATCACACCAGGGAGCAGTGTGCGCAAATCTGGCCCTTTGGGTAGCCCTGCCATGGAAGTGTTTCTGGCTCGTGGTGGGCCCAAGAGCAGCAGCAGCAGCAGTCCTGTGGCCGGCAGTGCACCCTTAGTGCATCAGGCAGTGGCTCTCTTGCCAGGAAACCTGGCTAAGCAGGCCAACGCACGGCGCAGCAGCAGCTCCGCCACTCGTGCTCGGCCAGCAGCTGGCAAGTCAGCAGCGGCAGCATCGGAGACACGGCCAGGTAGAGAGCGTGGGGAGGGGCAGGACAGTCGGACAGCGGCTAGCCAAGGAGCGCGTCTGAGCTCCCTGCTTGGCCTGGGCCCTATGGCCCGCCTCACCATCAGCATCTTGCGGGATGGTAGCGCCAGCATCAAGGCTATCCCTCCTGCTCGCAACCTGCCTACCTCTACCGACACCACAGCTGCTGCAGCCCCTAGCACCAGCAGCACTAGCACTGCAGCTGCTGCAGGCAGCAGCAGCAGCAGCAGGCAGAGCTTGCCCACAGCAGAGCAGCTGCGGACGCGTTTTAACACCTCGTGGGAGGCAGATGAAGCGGCTGCAACGCTCAGAGCCCTGGCAGGGGATGGCCCAGCACCCTCAGAGCATGCTTCAAGCTCAAGCCTTGAGAACCAGGTGCAGCAGCAGGGCGAGGCATCGCAGCTGGCTCAGGCTCAGGCTCAGTCATCACAGCTGCAGGGTCAGAAAGGAGCCTCTGGCATTGTGGTGGAAATCGAAGTTACAGACCTGGCAGGCGACATGGTAGTGGATGTGTCAGCAGGGGCTGGGGCTGTGGACATTGACGCCAGCCACTCAGGGGACGAGGAGGATCAGGAGGTCGCAGAGGCTGAGCTGCAGGGGCTGCAGAAGAGCAGCAAGGTGGATGAAAGCGGGAACGAGGAGGAGGTTGGGCAGGAATGGGCAGCCGCTGCTGCTGAGCTGGTGAGCTCCTTGGAGGGCCAGCTGGCCAGCGGTGTCAGCATCACCAGCGCAGAGCTGGCCTCGCTTGCATCCATTGTGCAAGGCCTGAGTGCTGCCGGGTCAGACAGTCAGAGCGTGGAGGGCAATGATGGCAGCGCGGAGGAGGAGGAGGAGGGGGCAGGCAGCCAGCCCACTGAGCTGCACCGCGTGCCCGCCTCGCTGGTGTGGCGAGGCCGGGACGCGTTTAACCTGTGTGTGCAGCCGCCACCAGGCTCGCAGCCGCAGGCCCCGGGGCCTAGCAGGGCCAACAGGCGCAGGGCCAGGAGCCAGGACGGCGGCAGGGGGGGGTCTGCGAGGGGCACGGCTGCGCGTGGTGCAGAGGCTGGGTTGGCAGATGTGGCGGTGCAGTTCGAGGTGCTCATCCCAGTGAGCCAGCTGGGGCAGGGCGAGCGCACTGCTGCTGCTGTGGCACGGGTGGCAGAACGAGTCGCTGCCGCCCAGGCACAACAGGTAGAGCCCTGGCAGCAGCAGCAGGCAGCAGCTGACAGGGACAGCAGGGGTCTTGGAGTGTCCATCCTGTCTTGCAGATGTGCTGTGCCATCATCATCATCATCATCATCGTCATCATCAATATCGTCATCAAGTCACTTTTTCGGCATTGTCATCATAACCACTAGCATTAGAGTGGGCCTTCTACCTGTGAAACCGCATGGTCAGGCTGTCAGGGCCAGTGCAGCACCCAGGCAGCTGAGTTACAGCAGGCTGGTCACCATCAGGTGCACGCACCAGCGTCTGCTGCTGCTTGTGCAGGTGGGCCATGCGGTGCCGCAAGCTGGTCTGCGCCAGGCACTCGCCTCCCTCTCCCTGTCCCTGGCAGCCGGTCAGAGCCAAGACCTGCTCATCCCTAGTGCAGCACGCCTGGCGCTCAGCGATGATGCCCAGCTCACCTCCCCCTCCACCTCCCCCCAGCCATCCAGCTCACCTGCCTCAGACCTAGAGCAGCAGCAGCCCCAAGACAGTGCGCCACTCCCTACAGATCCCACCAGTTCATCTCACCCGGCCTCCAACCCCTCCTCAACCACGCCCAAACCAGCCAGCACCAGCAGCAGCAGCACTGCCACTGCCACCCGCAAGGCTGCCAGCTCCGCCGCTGCAGCGGCTGATGCTGAGCTGGCAGCTAGCGGCAGCAGCAGCCTTGTGCGCTACTCCAGAGTGGCGCTGGGGGACCGCAACTCCCGCACTGACCCCTTCTCAGGCCTATTCCTTGGTTCATTCGGCCCTCACGGGCCAGAGCTGCTCCAGCTGCAGGTATGAGGCCAGACAAGGCAGGGCAGGGTTGGGTGAGCTGGGATGCTGGGCAGGGTGAGCTGGGGTCGGTTGAGTTATGTGTGATGCTGATGGGGAGATGCTGATGGGTACAATGCACCTACCCACCGCCGCACTTGCTCGCTCACACTTACCACATAAACCAACCCTAACCCTGACTCAACCCTAACCCTGACCCAAGCCTATGTACTTAGGCACCAGTTTCTTTTTGCGTGATACGTAACGATCGGAACCAAAAGCTTGTTTTCTAGGCCTGTTACTGTTTAAACTATTATTGGACCCTTCGTGACCAGCATCAGCTTGGCTGTTTTGAAAAAAAACACTGATAGGCATGCCAGCCTAAGGTCGCTCCTGCTCACCTTGCCACGTGCCTCTGTCGCCCTGTGGCGTGTGCAGAGGGGTGTTTGGGATGGTGAGGAGGCTGTGCTAGCCACCAAACTCACGGGTGATGTGAACGTGCCGGCAGGCGTGATGTCATTCAGAGCCAAGGTGAGCTGCAAGGCCACTGCCAGGCTGCTCATGCACCTGGCTGCATGCTACCCCTGACCATGGCAGCCAAACCTGTGCCAGAGGGTGAGGGCCACTGAGGCCACTGACGCCACTGAGGCCACAGAGGCTAGTCGCACTGGCAGCTGCATCATCGTGGTGCTCAGCAGCCCAGCCTCACGTTCATCCAGTCTGCAGCATGTTGTTGTAGTATGCCCTGCGTGCTGGGTGTGGCAGGCTGGTTTACAGGCTTGCACACCAACCAGGTCGTTTAGGACCCATGCAAACATGCAAATATTTATGACCTGAGTCCATACGAGACCATGTGTGTTCTCAGGTCGGCCGCAAGCACAAGCTGAGCGCTCGGGATGTGTACCCGGAGGAGCTGGGTGCCATTGCCCGGTACAAGGGCGAGGGCAAGGTGGCTCAGAAGGGTTACAGCCAGCCTGCCTGGGTGGATGGAGAGCTGCTGGTGTTTGGTCCCGGGGGCTCTCAGCTCACTGGCGGTGCAGAGCTGGGCTTTGTGTGGATCGTGCCGGGAGAGCGTCGCTACCTCATCTTGCTGAGCAAGCTGGATTTGAGCAGCACTGCATTCAGCCAGTAGCAGCACCCAGGCACACCGCAGCTCATCACACAGTGGTGAGAGCCATGTAATGCTCACTGCGGCCCATGGGCACATGCATGAAAAATCAGATGACTGGGTAAGGTAGGTTGGCTAGGTCAGTGCAGGGTGGGTGCATGGCGTGCATTGTGTAGATGGGTGGAAGGTTAGCAGGCCTGTCTGGGCTCCCGGGTCAAGTTGTGCCTCACAGGGATCAATGCAATGGTGGGGACTCGCCCTGGGGTGGTGCCCGAGGTTGCGATGCGGGCGCTGAGGAAGGCAGGGTAGCACATGCATTGGTATGCATTGAGGGCATTGCAAGTGCGGAGCGCAGGTAGGGGGTAAGTGCTTGTGTGCTGTGGCTTGGCTGATGTGGCTGGCCAATTGAGCGATGCCAGACCAGGAGCAGTAGCGCCCTGTGCCTGTGTGTTTGACAAAAGTCTTTCTGATGAGGGGCATAGTCTGTGGAAAGTGTTTTTTGTGCTTTGTGGCGACGACAAGGCAGCTGTCTCAGGGTTTTGCTGCCTTGGTCATTCCATAGTGCTGTAAGATGTGCACCATCATGGTTTGGCTGCGACCCATGCATGCAAGGTAGTTGGACATAAGGATAGGAAAACACACAATGCTACAGCAGAGCGGCTACGTGGTTGCTGGGCTCCTGGCTAGGATAGAAAGGCATATGCAATAGTGAGTCAAATCCCTGATGTTTGCTCATTCGCTCATTCTCACAACGGCACGTCTCTTATCAAAACATTCAAGTATCATAAGGCAAGTGCATGAACACAAGGATCACAGTATGCGTGCAACAAGATACCGTATCACTGCAGTTGGCCATGCCCCTCTTTTCCACTCAAGAAGTGCGACACATGCATGATAGCTGCAGAACATCGCATTGCATTCATTCATTTGCCTTGTCTTTGCTCTGGACTATTGTCTCAATGCTACATGCTATGCAGACACCGCCCATTCTCAGGCACTGCCTTCACTGGCCCACAACCACAATAACTCATGGCACGCAAAGAAGTGTAAAATGCACACCGTGATGAGGGGTGTGTCCGCTGCGGGTTTAGAGGAGGGCGCGGTCGTGCCGTCCGAAGTGGTGGAGGCGCGGCTCTACGACCAACTTGTGCTTTGGGTGGAGGCCTTCAGCAAGAGGGCGCTGCTCGCTAGCTTGCTGTTGGGCCTCATGGTGCGCGTCTGCTTCACACGCGTCACTGTACTTGCGGATGGCCAGGAGGCCTTCGAGGAGATCCCAGCTGAGGACGCGGTCATCCCGAACTTGGCGGAGCGCAACCTGTACCTGCTGCTGGGCCGCGGTACGCCCCCTCCCGGAATGCACTCTCGGCCCAGTCTAGCTGTGGTGGCTGTTTTGGCCGCGTACTCGGACCTCCGCGACGAGCTCAACGCTGTACCTCGCTATCCGCACGACAGCAACACCGTGGACGATGTGGGTCAGAAGCTGGAGACTAGCTCTGCCAACAGCCTCACCGAGCTGTTCACCCGCAGAGTTGAGCAAGCGGTGGCTCTGGCTGGAGCCAGGATCATCGCTGGCTCACACGAGCACCAGCGCCGCTTTTGGTTGCCCGTGGATGGCAGGCCAGCCTGGACTGAGCGTCAGCGCAGCTGGGTGTCGCGGAGTGTGCGGGGGAAGGGGGTGACCTGGCTACAGGGTCAGGGTCAGGGTGGGGTGGTGCCTACTCATGCCTACTCATGCCATTCGCCTGAGCGAGGAGGATGGACATTGGGTCCTGGCTACGATCCCCCATTGCATTGGTCAGCGAGTTGAAACCCATTGTGCCGGTTGGGCTCGCGAGCGGTCGCACAAGCCGGAGTTGGGGCGTAGTGACCTCCGCTTGCGGTGCCTCGGTGTGACTTCTGATCTCACGCTGCAAGGTGTCGACCTGGCGCGCCATCTGCACCACACCATGGAACACCAGGGCGGTCGTCTAGCAGACATAAAATGCTCGGCCGCAGACCTACGCTGAGCCAGGACCCCGCTACCCGCCTGAGTACCTTGCCACCTCGCCCGCCGCCAGCGCTAACAGCCTGCAGCAGCCACTCACCCGCAGCAGGACCTGATGCTCCACATCGATCTTCTCCTGAAATTGTCTCTCCAGTTGCTTCACTGCCCCCAGCACCAGCTCGTCATTGGCTCGAGCCGTGTCCTGCAGGCTGCGGATAGTGTCCAGGGAGACAAACCTGCACGCGAAGCATCGTGTGCACAGCAGCATGTGGCCACCACACTGCGTTCTGTCTTGGGTCATGTTGCGAACCAGTGTGTGGGGTGGATCTGTCCAGCGCTTGCACAGCGTGTGCAGCCTCACCTGGCCTCACACTCTCTCAACGAGTGCACACTTGCAAACTGTGTAGCCATGAGCGCCAGCCGCTGCTCCACCCGCTGCTCCATCAGCCCCAACTGCTCAGCGTTCAGGGATCCCCCACGGGCACCGCTGGCAGCAGACGCCTGCAGACACACGAGGGCAACATGGTGCAAGTGTTGCGTCAAAAACAAAGGCGACCCGCAGCGTGATGCGATGCCTTGGGGAGAGGTCACTAACCCTCCCATGCGCTTGAAGCTTGCGTCACTAACCCTATCATACCATCGACACCATGACCCCAGCGCACCCTGCTTAGCTGATCCTTGCCTCACAGCAATGCCCTGACCCCATCAAGTGGCTGGTGGCTCACCGCATTGGCCCTTGCATGCTCGCTGTTGTTGTGCTGCGCCGCCACACGCTCCATGTCCACCACCAGCTGGTTGATGGTACGTTGCATCCTCTCGTTTGCATCACTCTGCATACCACACAAGGGCAATCGCAAGCAAGATGCAGCATTGCAATGGGTTAAGGGTGGTGGAGGAGGTGTGTGGATTGTCTCGCCCAGGCAACCCCTCCATGAGGTGTCATTGGCGCCTCAGCCCACGATTCATGACTGTGCCCCTGCACACCCGTGGTCAATCCGGGTCACCCAACACTCCTCTCCATTCCACAGCGCGTGTTAAAGCTGCCAACGCAGACGGAGGCGCCTGATCTGCCTACCGTCATGCGCAGCCTGTCAATGAAGCTGTTCTCCAGCTCGCGCAGTTCGGAGGCACGAGCCCAGCTCGACAAGCGAGAGTCGGAGTCACTTCCACTGCTGGACTCCAAAGCCGCAAGCCGAGTGTGCAGCTGCTGAAAAGTTACCTGCGAGACGAGGCAACAGGCAGGTCTAAGACAACCCCATACACGCGGCAGTCGCGCAGATTGTGTACATGTGGTCGAGGCGCAACTCTGAGGAGAGTATAGACTGCGTACCTGAACGAGCTCAAGGCTCGTGTCATACTTCGCCTTTGCGCCGTCCAGCTCCGCGATGTTGGCGTTGACCAAGTCCTTGACCTGCTGCAGGCTGCGTTGCAGTCTCTCCTCGCTGCCCAGCATGAGCGCCATGGCACTGCCGTCGGAGCCGCCGCCGCTGCTACCCGCGCCCCCCGGGGACCTGAGTTGGGCGGCCATTGCTGCATTGGACGCAAAGCCCTCTTGCTCGGCCTGGACCAGCTTGACCATTTCGCCCAGTTCCTGGGGTGCGGGCATCAGTACGTCCGTGAGTCATTGCATTGGTAGGGCAGAAGAGGGGTATAGCTCTACATCACCAGGCCAGATGTGCTACTTTGCAAGCAACAGCGTCATCCCTTTCCACAATGAGAAAGTATATGCATGCTGGCTGACCAGCCAGCTGGTTAAGAGCTTCTGTTTGCAGCTACTCACCCTCAACATGTGATCTGTGCCACCTGCACGGCGCTCTTGCTCCTGCACGCGAGCTTCCACTTGTCTGTTGCTCAGCTCGAGGTCAGGCAGTCGGTTGCGAGCTTGACCCACAAAAGTCTCGAGCTCTGGCAGCTGCAAGCAAGCCCATGAACAGCACACTCACCACAACAAGACCCTGGGTTCTCCAGCTGCTCCTAGAACACCCAGCCCTCGCATCAACCACCATGCCTCAACCCTTGCAACGCTCATTGTCAACTGCTTTGTGCTAGGTTTGCAAAGCTGCAGGTGGCCGTCTCAGCTTGCCGCGGCAACAGCCATCCTGTGCCTGCGTGAGCTGCCAGCATACAGCAACACAAGGCCCAGGCACTCGTGGACAGCACCCACAGCTTCGTGGAAGGCACACGCCATACAACTCCCTACCGCCCACCGCACTACTCATAGCCAGCTGCTGCTTTCCAATGGAGGAGAACAGTGTTAAGACCAGGCCCGCACTGCTGCTGCCTTCCTCGGTGCCGGCAGCAGCCTGTGGTGAAGGTGACGGTAAAGTGCGGTCACTGACTCTTAGACACACCTTGCTGGCCAAGGTTTTGTGTGCTAGATCCAGGGCTCGAGCCTGGGCCTGCAGCTCGGGTAGCTGAGTGTTGACGCGGGCTTGCAAGGCGTGCACCCCCTCAGCAGCGCTCAGGGCGGCTTGCAGGCTGCTGGCAGCTGATGCTTGCTTGGACTCCAGGCTCGACACTCTGCGAGCATATGGAGGTGCGAGAGTGATGTGGCGGAGTGACACACTGGTATGAGCATGGTAGCTGGTATGAGTCTAGTGGCGCAATGCCTCTGAAGCAGCCTGGAGCCAGCAGTGTGACCAGCCAGTGCGGGGCATGATGTGGAGCCCCCCGCAAGCTGAAGGCTCTAGGTTGAGGGCCAAGGTGCTGATGCTTGCTTGTACCTACTTGCTTGCTTGCTTATAAGGAACATGAGGATAAGGAAAAGGAAGGAAAGGAAAAGGAAATGTCAAAGCATTACGTCAAATCACAGGCTCGACACTCTGCAAGCTTATATGAAGGTGCACACCTGAATGCACATCTAGATGCACACCAAGATGAACCTAAGACATAAGATGCTTGGACCTGATGATAAGATTGCTTGGAGCTAATATGATGCTTGCCGGCTCAACATCCTGCAAGCCTATGGCATAGGGAGAGATTGGGAGATCGGCACAATAAGTACCAGCAAGCAAATTGCATACATTCATACTCATGCTTAGCAACCTTCAATCCTTTCCTCATGCAAAGTCACTTCCCATTGATGAGAAGGGCACAGTACAAGCATACATGTGTGTCATACTCAAGCGACTTGCCTATGCCCCACCTATCCAACTCTACCATCTACCCTGGGAAGAGGAAGTTAGGTGGCCCACACGGCTGACGCTCTGCCTAACGGTGGTGACACGGTGTGGCCCCCTGCTGCCCAGCCCTTACCTGTCCCGCAGCTCCCTGACAGCCGAGTCCGTAGCCGCCAAGGCTTTCTTGTCGCTCGCAGCACTGGCAGCGGCCGCATTGGCGGCTCCCAGGGCGGCCAGACCCATGGTTGGGGCCCCCAGCATCGCCTCTGCCCTCTTTAGCGTCACAGCCGCCTCCTGCTGCCTCACCTCCATGGACTGCAGCCTGCGCCCATGACAAAAAATCAGCAGCATGGGCCATGCCGGGGATCGCGATATGAGCTATAGTATTCGTGATGTATTCTACCCGTTCGAGCTCCTGACTCGCACCTTGTGGCGAAGTCGGTGAGCTGAGCTTCCTGGGAGGCGCGCTTGGCAGCCGCGGTTGCGGCAGCAGACGAGTCGCGCATCGCGGCATCGGCACTTATGCCAGCAGCTGCCAGCGCAGTCATTAGGCCCTGCTGCTGCTCCCGTAGCTGCGTCTCAAGGCCGGTCAGTCGGCCTCCAACTTCCGCTACCACCATCGCGTCACCCGCTCCTCCACGGCGTACCGAGCCCGCATACAGCGAGCTCTGCAAGCTCGAGCGGTTAAACACCGACGGCCCAGACGCCCGTGGCACGTCCACAGTTCCGTCCACGCTCGTCTTGGGACTTAGAAAGCCACCCTCCGACTCCTGCCTGCAGCTCTTCAGCTTGTGTACCTCGATTTCGAGCTGCTCGTTCTTTCCTTGCAACTGCTTGACCTGAGCACCGACACCAAAAAGCACAGCGCGGCAGTCAGCCCGCAGGGCGCAGGGTGTACACATCAATGCGAGGCGCATCACGAACCTGACGTTGAAGCGCGTTCATTGATGCCTCCAGACTCGACGCAAGCTGCGCCCATTCCGGCGCCTTCGCCTCGAGTGCCGCGACTCGCGTGTCGGACTCGGCCTGATGTCTTGAGCTGCATACAGCGGAACAGATGATGTTGCGCCAACCTACCGGCCAGGCACCACAATGCACGGGTGTGAGCTCCAGGTCTAGTCCGAGCGACCTCCCCACCTCCCCTCCACCCAGCAGCCACCTGTTCTGAGCCTGCGTCAGCAGCTGCTGCAGCCTGCTACCTTGCTCCAACGTCTGGCTATCCAATGCGCCCAGCTTGCCCTTCGTTGCAGCAGCTTCCGCCTGGAGGGTCTGCGACCGCCAGGCAGCAACACACAAAAAAACAGCAGCCTTGATTACTCACCTGCCGCGGCCGCTACGACTGCACGACTGAGGCGGCAAAAGTCTGCCATTGGCAGCAGGACATCTGCGCAGCAAGCAGAGCCACCCAGACAGCACTCACCGACACCTGGGCCTCCATGCCCTTGCTAGCCTCCTGCAGCTTGCAATCCAGCAGCTGCTCCAGCTCCCCACCAGGACCAGTGAGGCAGGCAGCCACACTGGAGACAGCTGCTGCAGACAGGGGCGCAGGTGCCTGCCCACCTGCAGCAGCCTGCGCCTGCAGGCAAATCCAAACAGCAGGCATGAGCGAGAAAGGCGGCTTGCATAAGCATGCACAGTCAGCATGGGACAAGCAGGTTCCAGGCTGGAGAGTTCGCCCTGTCTGCCAACCACCCTGTCTCACATCGAGGTGCTGCCCCAATCCCCCTCACACTTGCTTCTGCTGCTGCTTCTGCCCCCCCCGGCCTATTGCCTGCTGCTGCTGCTGGTGGTGGTGGTCATGCCCCCCCTTGCATTCACACCTGCTGCTGCTGCTGCCATTCAGCCAGTGCCTTGACACGGCAGTCCAGGGTGGTAAGCTGTGCAGCCTGGGCTGCCACCACCTGGCTAGCTGCACCCTGGACCTGCAGCCAGGGCAAGGAGAAAGAAAAACAGGCTAGGTATGTCAGAGCCATGCAAGCACACAGCATGGAACAGCAGCAGATGAGCAGCACCCACAGCAGCTTCAATGCCATCGGGAAGAGCACTGGCAGCAGAAAGATGAGCAGTAGTGGCAGCAGCAGGCACCACAATACTAGCAGCAGCAGCAGGCATCAACAGTAGTAGCAGCAGCAGGCACTGGCAGTGCTGTCAGCAGCAGCAGAGACAGTAGGGGCAGCAGGGGCATAGGCAGCAGAGGCAGCCTCCCTCCCTCCCCTCCCTGCTCTGTTCCGCGACCGGGCTGCATGTGAGTAGAGACCCACCTTGGCTTCCAGGCTGCTGCCCAGGCTCTGCACCTGGACCTTCAAGCTGGACAGCTGCTCCGCCTGCTCACCCGCCTGCTCCTGCCCCACGTCCAGCTGCTCCTTGTATTGGGCCTGGGCGGCAGAGGCAGCAGGGCGGGGTCAGCAGAGTGAGCAGCAGCAGAGCATGCCAGACAACCCAAGTGCCAGGGAGGGAGGGGCTGCGCTACTCAAGGTATGTGACTAAGGTGGGAGTAGGGCGAGCAGGTCAGGGTAGGCAAGGGAGGGGACTAGGGTGAGCAGTAGCAGAGCATGAGGAGGGAGTGCAGTGGAGGGGCCAGGTCTTGTGCAGTCAGAGGGAGGTACAGGAGCAGCCTCTGGCTGTGCAGGGCCACACAGGTACGCTACGCACCACAGCCGCTTGCACTTCTGCAGCCAGGCTGGCCAGCCCTCCCTCAAGGACCTCCACGCGCCCTGCTTGCCCGGCCAAACCCTGCGGCAGGGCACACCGCCAGGCAGGCTGACTCATGCGCCCACTGCTGGCTACCCACCCTGCCTGGCTTCAAAGGATCTGGCTAAGATCAGTCTAGCTTGGCAGGTTGTTGACCCTGCCCCTGTGCCTCCAACCCTTCTCACCCTCACTAACCCTGCCGATCTCACACCCCACACCACACACCCCCTGCCCAGCCACTCCCCAACACGTTCCAATCCCCTATCCCACCCCAGCCTGCGCACCCTACCTGCCCCCTGCCCCGTTGCCGCTGCCTCTCTGCCCTCCTCACCTGGCCCCATCAGCCCTTAAACCCTGCCTTCCCGCCCCGCTCACCTGCTCCAGCCGCCCCTCCCGTGTCTCACACGCTACCACTCTTTGTTCTAACCCCGGCAGGCCCTTGGTGGCGGCGCTGGCAGCCGACTTGGCTAGACGCTTCATGTCCTCACGAGCGGCAGCTTTGGTGCGCTCGCCCCGCAGCTGCAGCCCCGCACACGCAGCCACAGTGACGTCAATAAGAGACCTCGAGCAGCACGTAGCCTTGACATGCATTCTGTACTGACACGGAAGCAAGCAATGCCTATATATATAGTATTGACGTACTGACACGGCAACAAGCAATGACACGCTTGCTCGTGCAACCACAGGCACTGTCATGATGAGATGCTGTAATCGCAGGCTGGTCGACAGGTCGGCAGTTTGGACATGCGCACGCCCTTTGGCTTGGGTCAGTCAAAGCCCTGTCCTGTTCGAGCCATCGTCTGCAGTAGGTGGGCAGGACTACTGGCACATGCCTGATGTAGGCTGCCTGACGTAATGTCATTCCCAACCCTCCCACCCCTCCTTGGCCCCTCCACCCTCACCCTCCATCTGACCCACCCACCCACCCTACCCCAGCCCATTGTGGCCAACCCCCCTCTGGCTCCTCAGTGGCCCTTTCCCAGCACCCACCCACCTCCTCCTCCACCATAGCCTCCAACTCCACCAGCCGTGCCTCAATCACTGCCAGGCTGACGCCCAGTGCGCCATCCTTTCCCGCTCCTGCCCCTGCCGCCCCTCGCCCCTCCACAGCCTGCAGCCGCTGCTGCAGCTCGGCCACCACGCCCAACAGGCCCCCACGCTCCCCCCCATGACCACCACCAGGGGGTGTGGGGGTCCCCAGGGCGCTGCCTGCTCCCCTGGCCTGGCCCTGGCCCTGAGCTCCAGTGCTGCTGGGCGCGCCCCCACCGCTCCCCCCGTTGCCGCTGTGGGGGCTGCCCAGGATGGAGGAGGTCCCCGGCGCGGAGGCCTGGGGGGTGCCTGCGTGGTCAGGGCATGCTGGGGCAGCTAGACTTACACTGCCAGCTGGCCGGCAGGTTGGGAGATGGGTATGTCCCCAGCCAGCTAGAGAGCCAGACAGCCAGCTAGAGAGCCAGGCAGCCAGCTAGAGAGCCAGCCAGCCAGCTAGAGAGCCAGCCAGCCAGTGTGCCGCTACCTATCCTATACCTCGCTGCCGGCAGCCAGCTGACACCCGTGGAAGGCGGAGCTGCTTGTCTGAGCCTAAAGTAGCTGGAGCTGTTGCCGCTGCTGCTGCTGCTGCCACCTAGCGGCTCACCTGGCAGTGCGGCTGCTGACCGGCTGCCTGCCGCAGGCGCCTCCACCTCAAGGCCCACCTGTGGCACACACCAGACAGGCCAGGCTAACTCAGGCAGGCAGGGATGTGGGCCAGCAGCAGCCCGAACCAGCAGCCAGGCTATCGCGGTTGTAGTGGAGGGGGGCCAGGCATGCGGCATGGAGGCACAGGGCTTGGCAGCTGTAATGTTTTTGCCATCACTTTTGGTATTCAACGCTGGATGCATCATCCAGCATCCACCAGCCCAGCTTCCCGGTTCCTCGTCAGCCCTTGAAGGCCACAGGGCCAAAGGGCTCCACAGCTGAGAGGAATCAAGTTCAATGCTTGGTGCACTCCACCTGCCCAGCTTCCCCGGTCTTCATCAGCCTTGCCCCTGCGCCTGTGGCTGTGCGCCTGTGTCGTGTATGCGGTCGTCAGCCCTGCCCCATCTCTCGCACCTCCAAAAGGCACCCCAAGCCCCTACAGCAGCTGACCGGGTGCCGGGCCCACCTGCTGCTTCACGCCCTGCAGCTGCTGCTCCAGCACCCCCATCTTGCCGATCATCTGGCTCACCCAGGCTGGGGTGTCTGCGGGCAGCTGCAGAGGGCAGCGAGCAGTGGAGGGTGAGAGCAGTGGAGCAGTGGAGCAGTGGAGAGCAGTGGAGCAGTGGAGGGTGAGAGCAGTGGAGCAGTGGAGCAGTGGAGAGCAGGAGAGGATCAGGGATGTGAGATGTGATGAGCTGAGAGGTGCAGGGCAGCGGATGGGGAGAGGGTGAGGAGGAAGGACGAGGGAGAGAGAGATGGAGAGCAGGGAAGGTAAGCACAGGCGACAGGGAACTTGGGAAGGAGGCTGGATTCAACCCTTGTCATCCTTCATCCTCCATTGCCAATGGTGTGGTATGTCTAGGGTGGTTTGCCTACCCATCCTTTCAGTACCCAGCCTCCCCGCCTGCCCCTAGCCCTCCTCAGCCTGCCACCCATGCCACCCCTGCATGAAGCATGTCACTCAGCTGACATGTTCGATGACTTACTTGGGAACCTTCTGTCTATCAGCCATACCATATTCCTTACTTCTGCTACACCTGCTCCATTGTCACGAGCAGCTTCCCTTCATTGCCTGCAGCCGTCTGCCACCCACGCCCCCACACCTGCCCTGCGCACCCCACCCTGTCCAATCACCTCATGGCTCCCAAAACCCCATGCAACGCCCACCTGCCACCTTGTCGTCCCCTGACCCAGGGAATAGAGTGCAGGGGGACCCCCGCCACCCTGGCCCTTGGCATCGCCATCTGGGGCAGCGGGGCGCAGGCTGGTGGGGCAGCTGCTGCGCTCCACTGGTCGGCTGCGGGCACGCATGCCAAGCTGCAGGCAACCATACGTGTGCATGTACAGGGGGTCAGATTGCAGTGGGTGCAGGCCACATGGTGCAGGTCCATGGAGTGTGCAGGCAGCCATGGATGCAGGTGCAGGCGGTGGGCAGCTGCAGAGCAGCGGCAGGGCAGCGGCAGGGCAGCAGCTGTTCAAAAGTGCAACGATGGGTGGGTGGAATGCATGCCAGGGATGGGGGCAGGGGCAAAGGGATGGGGAGCGTGCAAGCCAGGGTTGGCTGCACGAATTGCACCTGTGCCTACGCTCCCTTTCGCTATGCTGTACAGATGCTAGGCACGCATGCTGCTGCTAGCTGGGACCGCATGAATTGAGTGATGGTAATCCTAAGCCTAACCCGCATTAGGGAGGGAGGCGGAGGTGACGGCGGGCGGCACGAAGGCTAGCAGAGAGAGCAAGTCACCCAAACACTCCACCTCAATTATGAGATGAGACGGGAGGTAAACTGACCGAGGGGACCTCGTCGCTCGAGCGTGGAATGGCCGCAGGGCTTGTGCGCGCACTGCCAGCACCTCGTTCATCCGCGGCGCCGCCAGCCGGCCTGGGTCGCCGACTCAGGGCCGGCAGGTCGTCGTCTTCCATGCTGTCCTCGTCGCTGCTCTCTTCAAGCACGATCTCCGGCGTGTTGTACACCTGCAGGACCAGCCCGGGAAGATAAGACCGAAGTTGAGAGGGCCGACCGTGGAACAGACGTTCTCGGTTGGTCGAAGAACAGGTTGGCCGGGTGCGGAACAACAAAAGCGGTGCAAATGGACGCCGCTGGGGCCGCGTCGCACCTTGAACCTGGACTGCTCCGTCGAACGCGTCTCCTGGCGGTACAGCATGGGCTGCGCAGGCAGGCGATAGATAAGGAGAGTTCCTCGCAACATGCAGCGTACGCAACAAGGTGAAAGGCTAGCCGACTCACGGAGCGGCCCTGCTTCCTGTCCTTCCGTACCGACTTTGCAGGCTGGCCAGGGATGGCTGGTACGGCAGCCGCTTTGCTAGCGACCAAGCTATCTGCCGCCAGGGCGAAGGTGGGATGACCTGGCCCATATTCAAATGTGAGCCTAGCTTGGCCGGTTGGCTGTGGCTGCTTCCCATGCGAGGAGTGGAAGGTCCTTGGAAGAGCAACTGTGACCTAAAGCTGCCACCACCCCGCCACCCTTACCTGTGGTGCCACAAACACCTTTGCCGGCTTGATCTGCGCGCCCAACCCGTCCAGCAGCTCAAAAACAGCCATGCTGCTCTCCTCGGCAGCAGCGGACAGCGCCTGCGCATTACATCAGGCCCAATCGCAGACCGTTGAAGGTCCACACGACATCCCCAGCAGCCTGCCACCGTCAGCGACCAGTGTCAGCTGCACACCGTAGAACGGCATCTGCGGCAGCCTGACAGGGCCAGGGCCAGGAGGTCGCTACTGGGTCAGGTCTGGTCGCCTGCCTGCTGGTGTGGGTTGCCTTTGCCCTAGCTGCCAGGCTGGTGAGGCTGCTTGCCATCGCCATGTGCATCTGGTGTGCTCAAGCCTGGCTGAAGGAGCTCCTACCTTCAAAAACTGTGGGAATGGGATGCGGCGGCCACCCTGGGGACGGAACTTATGGAAAATTACGTCGATTGACACCACGTTCAAGGGACCTGTGGCGCACCAGTCCAAGATCATGCAATGGGTCAGGCCTCTGCCAGGGAAAGGAGGGAGACCACAATCAGTACTTGGTAGTCACAAATATCACACAGCCTACCGCAACCAAAAGCTTCCGGTCAGGCCGCCCTGGACTCACCGCTGGGTTGCACCAACCCCAGGTCCTGGCACAGCTTGACGTACTGCGTGGAAGTCATTTGCGGCTCAGCCTCGTTGTACGTCACGCGTCCCGATCCTACCGTGTACTGCACGATCGCACGTTAACGTCAGCAAATGAGCGCACAAGCGATGGCGCGGGTGGGGCTTCGTTGCGCGGAGCGCGTAGGGAACGAAACGCGTCCTAGTGGCACCCTCCCGCGCTTGCATGGCACCATGCACCGACCCACCTTGCAATAATTGCAGAACACGCGCTTGATAAGCTCGTTGCTCTCCGCACCTGCACAAGCCAGTGACAAGAGTGCGGTGGCGGCCTTGTCTATGTCTGGCGTATGTGCACCAAGTCAGCATGTTGTGAGACGAGATGTGAAAACAACTTCGTATCCACATTCTTACCCTCCCTGTCCTCCCCTCCCTGTCCTTTCCCGCCCTGCTCTGTCCGTCCCTGCCTATGGATCAGGCTAGGGCAGCATGCAGACTCAGGAACGACTTTGCAGGCTACCCCACTCACCCTCGGGGATGCCGGGTGTGCGGCTCAACGACTTGATGCGCTCCTGCCGTGCGGCTTTAGCCTGCAACGCCACAGAGCAACAGGCCAGGTCAGGCCAGGCCAAGTGGAAATATACATGATGCTCTGGCTGCTGCTGCACTTTACGTTGCTGCAGCTACAAAAAGGACTGTCTTCAGTGCTGCTGCAGCAGCATATGGACAGCATATAGACGGTGAGCCAAGCTGTGCTAATGGCCTACAAGGCTGAAGTTACCTAACAGGGACAAGCACTAGCCTGGCCTGGGCCACAAGCAGCTGCGAGACTGAGCATCCCAGGCCCAGCAGCAGCAGTGGCCTGATGTGGCACTATAGAGTGTGCCATGTCGAAGCTGTCATCAGCTTAATTTAGTGCATGTGTCATGCCCAACTGGCTAGTCGCCCCACAGGAGGTCAGGCAGTAGTGCAGGAAAGTCGGCTACCGTGCACTACCTACCTACCATGCACTGGCTACTTGGCTACCGTGCACTCAGGGACAGGGTGTTGAACGCAGCGGACCCTGGGCCTGGCATCAACGCACAGTTCCATGCCCATGTGTGGTGGGACTGCTGCAGGTACTCAGCCTGCTGTGGCACAGTAGTGTGTGCCCCCTTTGTTGAGCTGTCATCAGCTTACAATTAGTGCATGCAGGTCATGCCAACACTACACGATAGCCCTCGGGTCAGGCAATAATGTAGGTGGTAGGCTCAACACTCCACACAGCCCAATAACACTGTTTGAGTCGGGTCAGTTAGTGGCTGCTAGTGGCTGCTAGTGGGTACTTCTGATCCGGCTCAAATGGAGGCCCTAGTGAGGGACATGGGGGCTGCTGCAGGTACTTACAAGGCACCATGGCATGTGCACATCACTACTCTAACTGACTTGTTCAGGGTGTATGTTGAATTGTTGCAGTGCTGCCGCTGGAGTGCCGGATAGCTAATGCTGCTGGGACAGGGTCAGGGTCAGGGTCAGGGGTGTGGTTGTGGTCAGGGTTAAGGGTGTGGTTGTGATTGTGGTTAGGGTTAGGGGTGTGGTTGTGGTTGTGGTTATGGTTAGAGCCATGGTTATAGTACCTGGTAGTGCGCCAGCCTCTCATAGAAGGACACAAACTCTTGCAAGGAGTAGCTGCGGCCCTTGGTTCCCACATCAGAGCCGATGCTCAGGATCTCAGCTGCAGGGGTGCAACGCAGGCATGCAGCAAACAGCCTGGCGCCATGCGAGCGCCATGTGAGTTGCAATGATGGTGGTGGAGATGATGACACGGTGAAGCGGACAGCAGTGCTGGGGGATGGGTGCTGTGGCCAAAGTGGTAGTATTGAACCAAGTTATGACGCAGGTCGAGGTGAGGCACGCAGCTGCATCAGTCAGCATTGGGCATGGCACGCGGGTTGCAGCTTCCTCGCAGCTAGGGGCCCTTGCAATTGCTGCTGCACCGGATGCCATGGCAGAGCCGAGCAATGTCCCATGACTCATGCTCAGGCAGTGTTTGAAGACTGGCACCTCATAAGAGCACACAGGGGCATTGGGGTGCATGGTGGAGCGTGGCATCCAATGCTGCTGCTCCTGCTATGCAGTGCTACAAGTGTCCAGCTCCTGAGGGGCCTCAGAGGGCTTTGCTCATCTAGGCTGGCTTCTGGAGTCAGCTGCACAGGGCAGGGACCCAGGAGCCCACGGCTGAGTGCCCACAGCCCGGACTAGACCAGGGCAGGTTTTGGGCGAGGAGGTGGGCTGTGTGTTATGCTGGTGCACAGTTGCTGAGTGCAGTGGACACGAAGCGTATGTGTTTGTTGCACGACAACCATTAGCGCTGCAGGCAGCCTTCCTTCTAACCCACTCACTGAGCTTCTTCACGGTCAGCCCGTTCAGTACGCCTAGTTCTGCCAGAGCCAGCATCCTGCGCAAGAGAATTGTGTCAATGCATCATCTCCATTCCACAGGGAGTGGGGAGCTGAGCTAGTGGGAAGGCTTTGAGAGCACTTGTGGAATTCCAGGGAGAGTGGCTCCCCATGCCCCTACGCACATGTTCTCATGTTCCAGCACATTCTTCCCGTCTGTGTCGTACACGCGAAAGATTGCTGATGCCTTCTCTGCTATTCCGCCCGAGGCAAGGCTGCTAGGGTTGATGTATACTACCTGCGTCAAAATGTAGGACAAGGGCAGGTGACAAGGGGAGCAGAGAGGGCGGGCAGGCGTGGATGTCGAAGCAGCTACAGAAAAGGCGAGCCGGGCGACGCACCCGCTCCTCGTCGCCCTTGCATTGGCTTTCGCCCGTGATGGACATCCTGCCAGGCCCTGGAGCCAGCCGCGTCTTCATGCTCGAGTTCGAAGTCCTGAGGTGGGCGAGGCCGGGAGCAGCCCCCCCTCCCGCTTGCATATCACCGGCGTTCCCTTGCGAGGTCATCTCTTGACCGACAGACTAAGCGCCCTTCGACGCTACAAAAAGCCCTTCACTCGCTCACAAACACTCAGGCGACACCCTGCAATGTTACTTTGAATCCGCTCGGTGGGCGTCTGCGTGCTTCAAAGCTATAATAGCCAACACTACACGTTTAAAGGCGCCTCGGAAGCCCGAAGCGGGCTTGCATGAATTCGTGGATGCATGCCGCATGCACATTGCTCTCGACCTGTTCTTAACCGGTGCCATAAGGGCATAGGCAAACCTTGGCAATAAAACTCATCTGCAAAGATTCTTCCTATGCGCTGAGGAGCATCAGTTAGGCATGTCACTTAGGTCAAATAGCCGGCCACTCTGAGGGGGGTGGCCGTGTTGGGGTGTGCATCAGGTCACCATCCAACCGGAGTGCCGGCAACCATTTGCCCATCCGAGGAGAAGTGGGGCGAAAGTGTGGTCAACATGATGCTAACTAGCCCATCCAGGTCCTGTTGGGCTGCTCCTATGGCGTTGCATGTTGAGCAGCAGCAGCAGTATCGGCAGCAGGGCTTGCCCTATTTTACACCTGCCTCGTCAATCACGCATCCGGCACTCTACGCTCCTGCTCTACGCTCTACACAGCAGTCGAGGCGTTTGAAGACCTAGCAGCAGTGTTCAACAGTGTTCGGCAACATTTTGGTCCCCACATCAGAGCCAATGCTCAGTATTTCAGCTGCAGGGTGCAGCCCAGGCCTGCATGACGTGCAGCAGATATGCCGACCCGCACTGAACAAACACCCCAAGACATTTTTCAATCATCTCCCTACCTATCTCAACCGTTTCGTTGGCATGGGCATTGAGGTACAGAGTGTTGCCTGCACCCACCAACCTTACACAGCTCCATGCTCCATGCGCTACAACGAACGTTGCACAAGCCATGCAATTCAGTACTCAACGTGTCAGAACCCAACCCTAGAGACACGGCAGCAGCAAGGATGTGGCCGTAAGCAAAGAAAGCATTGCATGTCAAAAGTTGTCATAGTCAAGCGTGTGACCCTGCATGTCTGCACTGCGCAATTCCAGTGCAGGTACAAGTCATATGGATCTGGATCTGCCCCTGCGCAGGGGCCGGTAGTCTGGCAGTGGGCATGGTGGCAGCTGCAGGGAGCATAATGCTTGCCCCTGGGGTGCATGTAACAAGCATCACATGGAGCTACTTGGTTCACATGCATTCATGCGCTGGCAACCATGACACATGACTCACACAAGCGTGACATTGGAACAAGCTGAAGAAGTGGTAAGCTGGGGAGGCCTGGCCAGGCCCTGTTTCAGGGGCTGCGGAGAGCCTGCCTCTTGTCTCAGCCACATCAGTATCCAGCTCAAGCAACTCGTGGCTGAGACAGTCAGTCGTGCAATGCTCCCGAGTCAGTCCGGATACCTTGCATACCTCAGTCTGTCAGCCGTCTCAAGGAACGTCAGCGTGCAGGGACAGTTTCCACATGCCACCCCTCAGCCCCCAATGCCTATCTCCACAGCTTGCCAAGCCTGCCAGCAGCCGAGCCGAGCCAACAACACTCCCTGCAAACCCTCAAGCTACGCCACAGCTCAGTAAGACTCCCTTAGGGTCCCCAGATTAGGTTAAGTCTGGTTCAGTTGGGTGGCAGCACTAACTTTCCCCAGGTCCTGGCCAACATTCTCTGCTGACCCCTCCTCCTAATCGTGGGACAGCCCCAGACCCCACACATCATTGCCCGCTGTATCCCTGTCTGCCGTGCACAGCCGCAGCCACTTCCCTGCCACCCAGCTGCTGAGCTACACAATGCTCTCACAAGCTGCCCTGCCCCACCCTGCCCTGCCCCACCCTGCCCTGCTCCGCCCTGCCCCACCCTGGCCCACCCTGCCCCTCCCTGCCCTATACACCAGCGCAACCCTTTCCCCGCCCATAGCAACCCTCCTCCACCTCCCCGGGCTCCACCCCACCGCCCGCGCCTCACGCGAAGAAGGCCATGATGTCAGTAGTGTCCGCGAGGGCCTGGTCCTCACCATGGCTGGAGTGAGTGTGCAGGGGGGAGGCGCCCGCACTGCCCACCAGCAGCCCCTGGCTGCCCCCGAGTTCGACCCCCAGGCTGTTCCACACAGCCAGGCCAGCGAGGCCAGCAAACCCCGCCAAAGCTGGAGGAGGGGATGGCCCAAGGCTGGCCAGGTCCTCTTCGCACTCCGCCAGCTTCCCTCCTGCTGCCAGGGTCGCGGACTTGGGCCCCTTGAGGTCCAGGGAGGTGTCCAGACCTAGCAACCTGAAGCCTGGAGGCATCGCAAAGTCGGTCAGTGAGAAGGCCCCGGGCTCGTCCACTTGGCTCCCGCAGGGCAGCAGGGCGGAGGGCTGCAGGGGGCTGAGGAGGGAGGGTGGGGCTGGCCCGCCCAAGTGAGTCCCGTCTAAGTGTAACCCCATCACACTAAAAGCACTGGTTGGGTTGGTGAGGTGAGAAGCTTGTGGGGAGCTGGGATCAGGGCTGGGTCCAGCGAGGACCGGGACAGGGCTGGGAGTGTGGAGCTGGAGGGCGATGGCTGCAGCCAGCAGGTCAGGGGCCGCACACGGGGTCCCGGGAGCAGGTCTGTCCTCGTGTCTAGACAGGTCTTCAGGCATGAGCTGTCCGCTGGGGCATGGCTGACCCTGCCCCGAGCTTGGTCTCGAGCCCATGCCCTGAACCTGGGTGCAGACACCCACTCCCGTGCACGCCATGTCCTCTGAATGTAACGTGGAGCCAGTGCCTCCATGCCTGCTAGCAGCTGGGTGGCTGAAGGTGGCTGCCTGTGGCCTTGGCAGTGGCGCTGCTGCCTCTGATAGAGGGGGCGAGGGGGAGAGGGAGACGCCCAGGCTGGAGCCTTTCGAGTGAAGGGCGTTGGGCAGCGTGGATAGGTACAAGTCCTCGAGCATGGTCCCAGTGGGCAAGCCCATGTCGAGCACCGCTTCCTGAGTTGCTGGTGGCGATGATGAGGACTGAGGCTGGTCGCCAGCTGCTCTGCACTGCTGCTTTGTCGTGCCTTCCACAACCCCCTGAGAGCTGGCTTCAGCGACAGGAGGAGGGGACACAGGGAGGGCAGGGGCTGTGGCGGCATGGGTGAGCAGTGCAAGGGGGTCGGTGTCGAGAGGAGCTGTTTCCTGGTTGGCATAGGAGCTGGGGCTGACCAGTGGGTGGCCAGGTGCCTTGTGGCTGAAGGGGAAAGGGCGGTGGGTGTCCCCCTCGCCACCACCACCTGTTGCTTGCCCACCCACCGAGTCGATCGTCAGCAGTGGTGCTGAGGTATGGAGGGGGCTGCCAGCTGTGCATGGGACGAAGCCCTTTATGGCCCCGGGCTGTGGCAGCGAGCGCTGCAGGGGAGGGGTGGCATCTGTTGCCTCTCCATTCATGGGGTGTGAAGGCTGGGTTAGGGTTTGCAGGGCCGGGGGCGGGGACAGCCCTTGCTCGGGAGGTGTGCCATGAGCATGCGTGGGCTGTGCAGCCAGAGCACCCCCCAAACAGCTGGGCAGGCTGCTGCTGCTGCTGGCTGGGTTCATGCAGTATGGTGTGGAGGGCAGCAAAGCAGCATCACCAAGGTCCTTGTAGCTGGAGCTGGACGACAGTGCTGCGGCCACCGCCGCGGCAAGGTGGGCAGCAGGCGGCTTGCGTTTCAAGGTCTGCCGGACGACTGCGGTGGTGGAGGGGAGGGCAGGAAGGGATGCAGCACGAGAGGGGAGGGTAAGCAGGCTGGGGCTTGGTTGGGGCAGCATGAACGAGGGCGCAGAGTCACCTGGGTGAACGCCCGAAGAGGTGGAGGGAGATGCAGTGAGCTCTAAGGAAGGTACGAGGCCGAGGGGGGCGGAGCCTGGCAGCAGCTGGGGTGGTGTAGGAAGGGTGGCTGCTGCACCTGCCATTGTCACGACAGCTGTGGTTGACAAGGTTTCGTGAGGAGCAGCCAAGACCGCTGCATAGCCTGGCTCCACTGCCGTGCTGGGCGATGCGGGGCCCAGGCAGCTGCCCATACCTGACACCAACCCCGCTGCGGTCGCTTGACGGGTTCGAGGACCTGCCACCTTGGCCTGCCCGTCAGCATGGCGGCCATGGCACAAGACTGCGGCAGCGGGGGGGGGGGGCTGGGGTGAGGAGATTGCGGGCCAGTTGGGCACGTAGTCCAGCACATAGTCCGAGCACATCATGCCTGCCGGGGGTTTCCTGCGCCGCTGAGGACGACCGCCCTCCACCCTGCAGCCGCCCAATGCATGCCCCACACCCGCCGTGGTCGCAGCAGGGGAGGCTGCGATGCCTGGGTCGGTTGGGGGCCCATGGAGGAGAGCTGGAGCATGTGGCAGTGAGAGGGCGGTGCTGAGGCTGGGGGCGCGGTGCACCTGGACAGCGTGGCTGCTGTCACTTGCGCGACTGTTTGCTTCGTGTTCACGAGGGGCGTGGGGTGACGAGGTGGCAGCAGCCGGAATACAGCTGATCAGGGCAGGCGCGGGGACAGCAGCGACACCATCCATGGCTTGACAACGGCTGGGATCTGGTTGGAGCATGGTGAGTGGCGCAGCGTCCTGGCCAGCTGCCCCAGCAGCCCCAGTGCCTGCACAGGCGGTTGCGGCTGTTGTCGTGGGGGATGGGGAGGTGGGCGCGGGTGTGGGTAATGCCACTGGCTGCTGGGCTGGTACGGAGGCCTGTGTAGTACCCAGCAATGGCGGAAGGGCGGAGAGCTGGGGCAGAGAAGAGGAAGGGGAGGGAGTGGTCTCTGACGCAGGAGCAGGCGTGGTGCCAGTGAGGGTAGCTCGGCCAGCAGCAGCAGGTGGGTGGGTGGTCAAGGGCATCAAGCCCAGCACCGGCCTAGGTTGCTCAAGTTGTGAAGCACCCTGCTGGGCCAGCCAGCGCTGGGTGCGAGGTCTAGCCGTCGCCACCATCTTGGGCAACAGGCTCTGGCAGCCAGCCGTCAGGGGCGGGGGCGTTGTCGAGGTTGGGTGAGGTGCCCCGTCGTACAGTTGGAGGAGAGGGGGGTAGGCCGGATGGGCTGCTGCCCCTGGCATCATAGTCGTGGTGTTGGTGGCAGTGGGGTGTTCGTCCAGGCTGCCCATGCGGCTGCTGCTGCTGCTGGTGCTGAACACAGGCGCAAAGGGACCGCCCTGCTTGCTTCCAACAAGGGTGGTGGCAGCAGTGGGGGACTGCAAGGCTGAGCGCGCGCCGCTCGCGGCTGAACCTCGCGTGCCCATCCTGTGACTGCGCAACGACCCAGCCATGCCAAGCCTGCCCGTCTGGGTGCTGCTGCTGGGACCCCCTGGCCCTGCTGCTGCTGCTGCTGCTGCTGCTGCTGCTGCCACTGCTGCAGCAGCGGCTCCAGATAGTGCCCTGCGCCGCTTTGCTGGCTTGGCGTCCTCATCAGACTCCTCTTCCACTGCTCCTGCATCCAGATCTTCCTCACTTTCACTCTCCAGCACAGCAGCTGCAACGCCTTGCCCCTGCCCCTGCCCCTGCCCCGACCCCCCGGCAGCAGTAGCCTGGGCAGCCACCGCAGCCTCACGCTCCTGGCGCGCTCGTGCAATGCCCGCAGATATGGCAGCGCCGCGAGCGCTGCTGACAGGCTTGCGCCCAGGGATGCATGTCCTGAGCAGGGGGGAGATCCCTGCTGCAAGGTCGAGTGCGGCTGCAGCTCCGGGGGGGTCCCCCATGAACGACGCAAGGGGAGCATGGCCAGCAGCGGGTATAGCGGGTGTGGTGAAAGAGCCCCAGGGAGGAAGTCCAAGATGTCCCGGCTGCAGTGCGAACGGCAACTGCTGAGCGTGTGAAGCCTCCTCCTCCTCCTGCGCACAAGGGGAAACGCAGCAAGCCTGTGGTCGTGCACCACATTGGCACTGAAGTCATGGCCACGTGATGCTGAGCAGATCAAGCAAGGAGCTTGGGCCACTCGGCATGAAACTGAGGTGGAGACGCTAGGCCTCAGCTAGGCCTCCAGCCTGTGTGTGCTTTGGAAACTTGTGGACTAACTCCGGCCACTTCTGTGCATCGTGTTCCCTTCTTTCTTCATCAAACTTCCCCTTATCCACGCATTGCATCATCAGGGCGGAGCTACAGTGGCTGTTGTCATGCTTGCACGCTGTGTATGGTAAAGTGTGTGTGGTGATCTGGTGGCAAAGAAGTGGTCGGGATTAGGCAACTCCCTGTGTGTGCTTACCTCCTTGCCTGCAGCGGCCCTGTCGGCACCAGGCAGGGCCACCTCCTGCTCAGCCTCCTGGCTCACGAGGGGCACATCGCTGGCACCCTCACTGCCTCGTGCCCCTCGGCACAAGGCACCAGCCCGCGACGTGTCTGTGCTCTTCGTGGCAGCCTTGCTGCCACCCTCAACAAGGTCACGCACATGCCCTAGTCCCTTGAGGGGGTCCTGCACGCTGTGCTGCGGGTCCTCGAGCTTTGGCAGCCGCTGGTGACTCCCCGCGGCAACCGCGCAGCCAGGAGCCAGGCCAGGAGCGCCGTGTGGAGCAACCGTGTGCAAGGGCGGTCGCAGGCTCCATGCAGGGCAGGCTTGAGCGTCAGGGAGGGCAGTGGGAAGCTGGGGCTGGTCCTCTGGAGCAGCGTGTGCCAGCGCAAGCAAGAGGCTGTCAGGAAGCGCCAGGGCTCGTGAGGCAGCACAAGCCACGTCAGGTGCGGTTGCCTGAAGCTGGGCCAGCTGCTCCGGGTCAAAGGGGTCGAGGATGGTCACGTCGCGGTACACAGGGTCCTGGGCCAGGGTGGCCTTGGTGTCAGGGCCCTGCGGCAGTCAGGAGCGTCTCTTTGCACATCTCCAGTTGAATAGTGGCTCGCCAAGCTTGCATGCAGGCCAGCACCCTTCTTGCCCTCCCTGCCTCCACGCTTGCCTGCTCACTTGCTTGACCATCTACTCCCGCCCGCCTGCGCACCCACCCGCCCGCCGCCTGCACCCCTCCCACCTCCAGCATCACGATAGGGCCCAGGCAGCGCACCGCAGCCACACGCTTGGCTGCCACGCGGGCTAGGGCCGCATCCACCTGCTGCTGCGCCTCAGGCCACAGCCTCACCACCCGGTCGACCTGCCACTGCAGCTGCTGCACGCTGAAGCTGCGGCCATGTTTGGGGCAGCACAGCCTGAATGAGATAGGGATTGTGGCGATGCACGCTCATGATGAGCACAGGGGCCAGTAACCACCAGTAACCACCAGTAACCACCAGTAACCATCAGTAACCACCAGTGACTACCAATAACCTCCTGGTACCTATGGGCCCCTGCCCCTGCCCCTGCCCCTGCCCCTGCCCCTGCCCCTGCCCCTGCCCCTGCCCCTGCCCCTGCCCCTGCCCCTGCCCCTGCCCCAGCCCCAGCCCCAGCCCCAGCCCCAGCCCCAGCCCCAGCCCCAGCCCCAGCCCCAGCCCCAGCCCCAGCCCCAGCCCCAGCCCCAGCCCCAGCCCCAGCCCCAGCCCCAGCCCCAGCCCCAGCCCCAGCCCCAGCCCCTGCCCCTGCCCCTGCCCCTGCCCCTGCCCCTGCCCCTGCCCCTGTTTCCCGTTCTCCTACCGTATCAACAGCACGCAGTCCTTAGGCGAGGCCCCAAGTGCCGCCGCGTGTTCAGGGCAGGCACAGAGCCCCGGGGCAGCGGGTGACACAACAGCTGAGATGAACAGGTCGCAGCGGCACACCAGGCAGGCACAGTCCGCAGTGCTGGTGTGCAGCCCCTGCCCATCCTGCTCAGCATGATCCACCAGGGTCATGGGACGACTCTGCGGGCAGGCAACAGGCGCAGGGCCAAGCTCGAGGCGCAGGCCAAGCCACAGGCCAAGCCGTCAATGAGGACCATGCAGTCATCTGTAGAGAGTCACTGACCTGCCCCTCCTCACTGCACCCTGCAAAGCAATGAACACCCTACCTGGCTGTACATATAAATGCTGGAAGGTGGACATGTTATGTGCTGTCATCAGTAGTAGAAGGCAAGGCAGGTTGCTCGCAATTGGTGTGCAACACAAGCGTGGCTGCAACGCAACATCCAAAGGCATCATCGACCCCGTAGCACTGGCGCGGGACCCCATCTCCCTTTGCAAGAGTAGCGCTGCCCCACGATGACTGCGTACCTGCAGCACACCCCAGGCTCGGGCGACCTCCAGGCGGCGCTGCTCTTCGTGGATGCGGACAGCCAGCTCGCCCGCTGCTGCCAGCACGGCTCCCAGGGGCATGTCGGCCAGCTGCACGCCGTCGCCCCACTTGGCCATCCAGTGCTGACTGTCCGGCTTTTGACTTGCTATTCGGGTGATGGACGGAGTGGGGGCGAGGGTGGAGGCAGCAGGGGGCCACTGGAGAGGGGCCAGGGCCGAGGTAACAGCAGCAGTGGGTGCTGAGGTGGGGGAGGCGGGGGGGTCCTGGGTGGCGGCAGGAGGCGGTGGGAGGGGAGAGACCAGGTTGAGCACAGGCTGCGGGGCAGGGGTGGGGACGGTGGTGAGGTGTGGGAGGGCAGCGTGAGGCAGGGGCTCTGGGGAGAGTGCTAGGGTGCTGGCGGGGTCCATGCTGGCAGCAGCAGTGCTTGGGAGAATGGGCGGCTGCAGGCCTTGGCACTGCGATTGGGAGTGCTGCAGGTCCTGCAGGAGCAGGGATAGGCCGGCTAAGCGGGCAGCGTGGGGGCAGGCGGAGGTTGCTGCTGTGCTTGACATAGTGGGCGGGGCAGAGGTGCATGCTTCAACACACGCTCCAGCTTCAGGTAAGGCCTGACAGCACGACATGATGTCAGGTGAAGCCTGCTGCTGCTGCTCAGGCTGTGCCTGCAGCTTCTCCTGCTGCTGCTGGCGCTCTTGTGCTGAAGTGAAACCAGCACCATCTCGGCGCAAGGAGAGATTAACCCACACATCAGCAGCTGCAGCAGCAGCAGGAATGGGAACAGAGCTGGGCAGCTGGCCTTGCTCCTGCCCCAGGCCCTGACCACATCGAAGGCCTCCCTTTGAGGCGTGGCTGATGCCGCCCTCCGTGGGGCCTCTACAACTCAGCTGCATCTGCTGCTCCACATGCTGCTGTGTCGCATGCTGGCTGCTGTCGTGTTGTGAGGTGATGTGTTCGGAGCCAGCAACCTGCAGCTGCGACAGCGGTGGCTGCTGTGGCAATGGTGGCGATGGCAGCGGCAAGTCAGCATGTGGCAGCGGTGGCTGCTGCTGCTGCTTCACAGGCGTGGCGCATGGGGTCTCACTGCCCCTGGCTGCCAACTGCAGCAGTGGCTGAAGGTAGCTGAAGCTGGACAGGAGTGAGTCTGGCAGGGGCGTGGGAGGGCAGGTGGTGGTGGTGGCGGTGGTGGTTGAAGGGAGTTGGGAGGAGCTGGGTGCAGCTGTGCAGGGTCCTCTTGCTTCACTCAAGGTTGGGCCAGGCAATACAAGCTGGGAAGCGCTTGCAGTAGGTGCCTGACTGCAGCTTAGCAAGCTGTTTTGGCCCTGGCCCAGCCCTTGTGTTGCTGCCGCACAACTCTCGGATTGGTTCCTAGCTTGCCCCTGCCCCTGTCCCTGCCCCTGCTGCTGGCCCTGCCCCTGTCCCTGGCTGCTGACCACTGCAGGCGCTGCCTCAGGCAAAGCTTCGCAGCTGAGCCCCAGCAACCCTGAGCTTGCCAGTAAACTGCTGATGTCCAGCAGAGCAGCCACAGGGCAGCCCTTACCCTGCCTAGCCTGATCCTTTCCCTGGCCCTTCGCCTGGCCACGTGCTTGCCCCTGACCCTTGCCTTTACCCTGCACTGCAGCCCTGGTAGGGGCAGGACCCAGCATGCAGCTCAGGTCAGCCAAGCTGCACAGGGTCTCGGGGGAGGTCTGCGTGGTTCCTGGGAGCAGGGGCCACACAGGCAGGGGCAGGACCCCAGGCACCTCGCCTGGCCCGCCTGCCGCCACCCCTGCCTGCCCAAACGACCCTAACGGGGTCAGCAGTGGGAAGGGGCAGGGGAAGGGCAGAGAGAGGGGGAGGAGAGGCAGCCCAGAAGGGTTGACAGCCCCCCCACCAGCGGTCGCGCTGGGCTTGCTCCCTGCACCCACGGTCCTCGAGGAGGCTAAGGTGCGTGGCTTGGCCACGTGCCTCGAGGAGGGTGCTCGTAGGGCTTCTCGCGGGTCTAGCAGCAGGTCAGAGTCCCCGCGGCGCTCTGCCTGACCTACCTCCGCGATCACTGCGACTGCAGCTAGGGCGGACTTGCGCTTTGTGCGGCGGGCACAAGACAGGGGTTGGCTGCCCATATCTGTGGAGGTTGAAAGAGCAGGGCCGGCGGCTGGGGTGTGGGTGTCAGGCAAAGGGGTGGCGGCTGGGGCCACTGCTGCCTGGTCAGGTGGGGGGGCAGGGGGGGGTGCGTGGGGGAGGTGTGTTGCTGAGGCGGAGGTGGCAGTGGCAGTGCAGGCCAGCTGTGGTGCCCTCGCACCCTGCACCCGGGCCGCTCCCTGCCCCTTGCGGACTTGGGGCTGCTGGTCCTGCTGCTGCTGCTGCTCCTTTTCCCCCTGCCCCGCCTGACCCAGCTGCTGCTGCTGCTGCTGCTGCTGTAGCTGCTGTAAAGCAGCCAGTGCCTGTGCCACCTGGCACACCAGGCGTGCAGGGTCGCTAGCAGCAGCAGCCGGAGCAGGCGCTGCAGCATCAGCCAGGGTGGCAGTGGCAGCAGGCGGGTCACCAGGCTTGCCCTGTGCCTCAGGCCCATCATCAGGGACCAGGGTGGCACAGCTCCCGTGTTGCCCGAGATGGGCCCAAGCCTCCGACTGGCCCTGAGGGGAGCCTAGCACCACTGGCCCCTGGCTGCTGCCTGCACTGGAAGCCGGGGGGTGCGGTGTCCTCTCGGCGCCGTCTGTTGTGGGCATGTCAGTTGGGGCGGTTGGGGCGGTTTGAGGGAGGGAAAGGTGGTTGAAGGAGTGGAGGGAGGAGGCACAGGGATTGGGAGGGAGGTGCAGGTGGGGCAAGCCTTGATGGTGCGTTGCCGTGGAGCAAGGGGAGGTTGAGGTGAGGGGGAGGGAGGGGGCAGATGCGGGCTGTGAGTTATTGCACGGGGCACAGAGGGCAGCCGACAAAGAGACGTGGGAGGGGTGACCACCCCCTGTGTGGGCTGCCTCAGCAAAGATGCAGGCGGCTCTGCTCTGCCCAATGGGAGCTGGTTCTATCACCATGTCCTGCGTTGTTGCTGCTGCTGCTGCTGCTGCTGCTGCTGCTGCTGCTGCTGCTGACATAGGGTTGGGGAGCCTCACCACGTCAGCTGTAGCCACAGCGTTACCCAACTCTCCGCCACCACCACCAGCTGCTGCTTCCACCCCCCTGCTGTGGCGCCCTGTTGCTTTTGGCACCCCTGCCTTGGTCACCCCTTGTGCACCTGCCCGGTGCTGGCTCGGCTGCAGGCAGGGGGCTGCTGCGGGTACAGGGTGGCCAGGTGAGGGGAGCGATGCCATGGTGCTGGTGGCATGGGGCGGGGGGTCTGAGTCGCATGGGCAGAGACCCTGGCGTGTCGCTACCTGAGGGGCCGCGGAGGTGAGAGCCAGCAGCAGTGCATCGTGGGACAGGGTAGGCGCCTTGCCCTGCAGCCTGCAGTGGGACGAGGTGGCAAAGGCACAGGGCGCATGGGCGCGGTGAGATTGCATTCATGTTGTGCTCACCAACGTTGAGCTGGCCGATGTTCTTGGACGTATAGGTGGGTTTGCTAACTGTGGTTGTGTGTAGAAGAGCTGTATTTGGGAAGCATGACGAAGCTGCTGGCTTTATTAGGCATGGCAACAGCAGCAAGGAGGAGGAGCAGCAGGAGGCACTACGAGGTCAGTTGTGCAACTGCCTTCCACGAGCCCAGCCTCCTCTATACACTGCACACCGCACTGCAGTGCCAGGGTAGGCAGCAGCCACATGCTGCCCTGGCCCTGGGACTCACTGGTACTTGCGCACAGCCTCGGAGCCGTGAGGCAGCCAGTCGGGGGGCGCGAAGTTGACAGCCTCGGCCACGTTGAAGCCCGTGTTGAAGCCCGCATGGTAGGCACCCGGGAACGTGACGACAAAGGACCCTTCCTCATGTACCAGCCTGCAATGCCAGGGCAGGGCAGCTGACATCCAGGCAGGGAGGCTGGCAGCCAGGTCCACGTGTGCAGCTTGTGGGACCTGCCAGGAGGCTGTGCCTGAAGGGCTGCCTCCTCCCTGCCTCTTCCCTAGATATGCACATCTGCTGTGCCATCGCTCACTATGCAGCTAAGGTGCTTATGCCAGGTAAACTCCCTCCGTACATCCCTTGCCCCCTTGCCCCCTTGCCTCCTTGCCCCCCTGCCCCTGCCCCTGCCCCTGCCCCTGCCCCTGCCCCTGCCCCTGCCTGACCTGTGAACAGGAACACCGCGTGCCCTTAGCTCTGACGGCGACAGCATGGTGACCAGGCGGTGCAGCAGCAGCGGGTCGTCTCGCCACAGGTGCGGCAGCGCGTCGTGTGTGGCCACCTCGAAAGACAGGGAGGAGGCCGCGGGCACGCCGTACCACACCTTGGGGGCCCCCAGCTGTAGAGGCAGGGCAGGGGCGGGGTGGCACTACATTAGGTGGGCAGTCCACCTGGCTGCTTTGTCATGTTCATGTTCGGCATAGGTGGTCAGGGTCGGGGTGTGCTGGTGGCCTGGCTATGGGGTACGGGCTCTACATCAGGCAGGCAGTCCACCTGTTTGTGTTGCCTGTTATTGTTTGTGGTGCCTGTTATTGCTTTACTTGTGCAGAAGAGAGCAGGAACAGAATATGAAGAAGGAACAGGAGGAGTGATGGAGGCTACCAGAATGACAGCATGCAGCTGCATGATGGCTGGCAGGGCAAGGCTGACCAGCGCTGCTGGTGGCCAGTCTGGGCATGGCTTGCATCACTGGGCTGCAGGGCGGGCAGGGGCCAGCAGCAAGCCTGGATAGCCAGGCATTGGGCAATGGGGGTGCGGCCAACGCTTTGGCAGGTGCTGTGCCAGCTTGGCTTATAACGGCAAAGGAGGGCTAGGGGCACTATGGTGGTTGGGAACAGATGATGGAGCTTCAGGGTTGCAGCTGCAGGGTTGTTTGCCCTTAGAGTTGCTTAAAGTGGCAGAGGCATTAGCCACCTCAGAGAGTGGGAGGTGGGGGGTTTGAATCCCAGGGGCAACAACTCACATGTAGATAGTTGATGGAGTAAAGGGCGTGGTCTTCAACATGCCAGCAGAAGGCCGACATGCATGAGCCCACATACATCCAGGGCACCATCAAGCCTGAATTCAGAACAGGGCCAGACAGCAAAGCACCGAGCATGGGCCTGCAAGTAACACTGCAACCTCCCAGCAGCAACACACAGCTGCTGCAAGGCCTGGCTTGGTTGTCATGCTGCGCTGCCGAAGTCAACACAGCTGGTCAGTTCATGAGGGACAGGCAACACATCTGAGGACACCCGCATGTGCCATGTTCTGGCAGGCTGCACGTGGGCTGCACATGGGCTGTACATGGGCTGTGCATGGGCTGTGCATGGGCTGCACATGGGCTGTACATGGGCTGTGCATGGGCTGTGCATGGGCTGCACATGGGCTGCACATGGGCTGCACATGGGCTGCACATGGGCTGCACATGGGCTGCACATGGGCTGCACATGGGCTGCACATGGGCATGTGCATGGGCTGTGCATGGGCTGTGCATGGGCTGTGCATGGGCTGTGCATGGGCTGCACATGGGCGGCACATGGGCTGTGCATAGGCTGTGCATGGGCTGCAGACAGGATCTCCAAGGGATGCTGGGGGGCCGCACACGGCACCTGAGATGAGCTCATCGCACTGGACGTAGCGCAGAAGGGACTGCGGCGCGCGAGTGATGTTGTTCAGGTTCCAAGGGTGCTCCTGGTAAGTCGTGTGAGCGTCTATGCGAGGGGGCTTGCCTGCTCGAGACTCAGCCGGGGAGGAGCGCCAGGCTGGCAGCGGAAACCCGGAGCCGTACCTGGTGCAGCAAACCCACCACTGATCACGTGATGGTAGTGATGATGGTGTTTATGAAGACTACGCCAGCTGTGCGAGGGTAAGGACATGGAGGAGGATGAGGAGGAGACTAGGAGCAGGAAGAGCAAGGGACAGGGACGTTGCAGCACATGTGATGGTGGTGATGATGGTGACAGTGATGGTGAGGCCAGGGGCAAGGGGCTGGTGGGAGGGAGGAGGAGGGGAGGTGGGAGAGGAGGAAGCAGCAGCAACAGCGAAGAACAAGGAAACAAAGTTGTCCTATCAGGCTGGCGGTGCGGCAGGCAACATGGTCAGACAGTGCAGGTCGCTTTATGTCAGGCTGGGTCTGGTCTACATAGCCAGCCCTTGCGACCCTCACAGTCACAGTCATGCAGCCATGCTTGGCACTCCCTGGCCTGCTGCCCATACCTGCCAGTGTCGAGGTCGGAGCCATACAGTGCCTCCACGACTCTGCCCGGTTGCGGGCATTCCACCAGCCTCCAAAACTCGGCTTCCACGAGGTCCACGCTCAGGCCTGCCAGCCAGGGCCCGCCCCCCCCTCGCCCACCCTCTCCTTTCCCAGCCCCTGCCATCTCCATCCCCACCCCAAACCTGCACTTCCTCGGGCTCACGCCCTTGCCCACAGCGCCTCCCGGCCTCTGCCTGCATGGGCTCGCAAGACGCAGCTCATGGAGCCAGCTGTCGGCCCCAGCTGCCCCAGTCACTCCTGGGATGACTCGACCTCTAAGGGATGGGCGACGGCGGCGTTCAAGGCCTGAGCCACCTAGAGGAGGTCCAGCGACATCCTTGTCCGCAAATCCCGTCTCGTCCCTGCCCGGGTCCCTTCCTCGAGACCCCCGGGAAGCGAGGCCAAAGTGCAGGACTCGAGCCCACTCGGCATATGCCCCAAAGCTCCGCAGACTGTGCCGCTGCTCTCCAAGGTCGTGACCAAGCCCACCGTTGCCACTGACACGAGCGCTGCCCACGAGGGTCACATTGCTCCCCCCCACCCCCCTGCCCCCGTCGGCCCCACCATCACCCACAGCTGCCTCAACGCCACCCTGTCCATCCCAGCTGACCCTTTGACAGCTAGGCAGCTCCTCCTCGCCATCCTCGCTGCCCGGCCCAGGGCCTTCACCCCACAGGCCTGCTAACTCTTCTGACCCACTGCTGTGCACGTCGTCCAAGTCCGAGCTATTCAAGTCACCGCTGGCGGCTGTGGTCGTCTCAGTGAGCGTGTCGTCTTCGTCCGAGTCATGCCGAGAGCAACGTTTGCGCGGAGGAGGACGACACAGCCCCGACACCTGAGCACCAGGCCGTGATTGCCACACCTTGCTGCCAAGATCCCCCAGCCTGCCGCGCTGCCCGCGGCAGCCTGACCCTCGCGTCGTGGCCCCAGCAACGCACGGCACGGCCTCATCGGGGGATGGGCAGGATGCAGGGAGCATGGGCCCTGCCATGTCCAGCACCATGCGGGCCTGCGCGACTGCTCCTGCGACCTCTACCTCTGTCAGCCATGGCTCGAGCAGCGGGTGCGGGGTCAGGAACGGCGCATACAGGGCTACCTGGTCCTCGAAGCTCGTGGGCAGGACAGGCGCGAGCGCAGGTTTGATGGGGCCAGCTGCAGCCTCAACGCTGCTGGGCAAACCAGTCACAGCATCAGCCCGCAGGGCAGCAGCAGCGCCTGCCTGGCTGGCTGTGAGAGTTTGTGGGTCCACCTGAGGCACCACCACCCTCCTCACCCGCCGGGAGGAAGGGAGGGAGGGCTGGGAGCGAGGGTGACGGTCACTCGAATATGCCACAGCTGGGGTTCGTTCGCCTGCTTCTGAAGAAACTGGGTTGGGGGGAACAAGCGGGGCGGCCCAGGCAGGCCCGGGAGAGGGGAGGCAGCCCTCGCGCCCTGAGGTCACGCTGAGGTGCAGCATGGCTGAGAGATCAGGCGTTATGTCTGGCAGATCGGTGGTGAAGGACATGAGGGGTGGAGGAAACATGCAGGTGCCTGGCAGGCCCATGTCGACATATGGCAGACATGGCAGGGGGTCACGTAAGTGAGAGATGCTGCCCAGGTCACACATCTCCTCGTCAAAGGGACCCTCTGCCTTAGGCTCCCCCTGAGCAGCTGGCTCGTGATGACTACTGGGCCAGCTCCAGGCCACCTGCCCTGCTTTCGCTGAACCGCCGCTGCCAAGACCCAGGCCCTCGCTGGCTGTTACAGGGAGCAGCCAGGGGGGGCATGAGGAGTTGTCTGATTGCAGCAGCTGCGACGGCTGCGGGTGCGCGGCTGGTTGAGGGTGCATGTTGAGGGAGGGGTGTCGGCCAAGCACAGCAAGCTCCCCTGGCTGTGGCAAGGGCAACGTGGGCCCGCACCTACCCATGCTGCAACCAGAGCTACCCAACGCCTGGCTTGGGGAGGGCTGCAGGGCGGGCGGGTTGGGGGAGGGGTTGAGGGCAGGGGGGGCGGGGCTGAGGCTGCAGGCTAGGGTTGGGAAAGGGTCTGGCAGCAGGGGGGTGGAGAACTGCCCCTGACCTGTAGCCCATGGACAGGGATCATGGGGCAGGCCCGGCGAGGGCAACAGCGCAGAACAGGTGGTCCAGGGGTCCCCTGCGCTGCAGGCCCTGTGCCCCACCTGGGGCGAGCTGGGCTGCTGCAACTGTGGCAAGGGCGGTTGAGGTGATCCTGGGGGCCGGGGGCAGCTGAGGGGTGGCATGAGCTGATCACCTGCAATGGCCTGAGCCTGAGTCCCCGGCTGCTGCTGCTGCTGCTGCTGCTGCTGCTGTTCATCAGTGGGTGAGCATGCGGCTTGCTGGTGTTGGTGCTGACTGGGTAATGATGCAGAGGGGCGCGGGGACGCCTGCTGCTGTTGCTGCTGCTGCTGCTGTTGTGGCTGCCGCCCTGGCTGCTGCCCCAGCTGCATCTCCTGTCTCTGTGTCTCCATGCACGCCTCCGTCACCCCGCTGGCACGCTGGGTCAGGGAGGCAGCAGGTGGTATTACGGGGACCTCAGGAGGCGGAGGAGGGGGTGCGGCCTCCTGCTTGTCCCCTCTCCCTGACCGAGCAGGGCCCCCCTTGGCATCTCGACCTCCCCACCCACTGCCGAGCCCCGGGCCAAAGCTGTGCGGGGCTCGCATACAAAGGTGCGAGGTGAACTGTTTACGAGGGGTGAAGCAGAAGCCATCACCTGAGCTCCCACCTCGGGGCTGAGAGATGCGGTCCAGGGCACATGGGGGGTCCCAGCTGGGCGGTGGAATGATGCGCGCGATGCCGAACTTGCTAGCTTCTTCGCGAATGCTGGCGATGTAGGCGAAGGGGTCGCGGAACTCGTCTTCTGAGGGGAAGTAGGTGGGAGCCTCTGGCACCTGCTGGGGTGTGGCCAGCAAGTGTGAGGAGCAGCACGGAGGTTGGGAGCAGGGCCGCTGACACCAGCTCCAAGAACAGCAGCAGCAGCAGCAGCAGCAGCAGTGGCACAGTGGTGTGTCTGAAACATGACTGGGTTAGATCACACCAGCAGCAGCCCTAGGCTGTCCTGTAGGCAGCTTGGCACCCTACACAAGGCCCAGAAGCTCTGCAGCTGTGCCCAGCCCAGGGCAGGGGCTCCGCAGCTGCTGGGCCTGCTGGGCAGCAGACTGGCTGGGCCACGCTCTGCTCCTGCTGGCCGGCCCCTGGCTTCCTGTTGACAGCAGCATGGAGACGTGAACCTGCCTCTAGACCGCCTGCCCTTGTCCTGGCCCTGCTCCTGCTGCTCCGAGCTTCAACACCACCAGCTGCAGTTGGGGCTGTGCGCCAAGCAGCTGGTCGCCCACTGTGGCTGGCGACGCTGGGGTCAGCTTCGACTTCAGCGCCGCCTACCGCCTGATTCCCGGGTGCTGACATGCGGCGCATGCAAGCCTGGTGCTGGCCTGACGATGCCAGTCATGCAACCTATGTTGGCCAACACACTCACATGTTGGGGCCTCCCTTCCTCCAGCTTGCACCGCGCATAGGGCCGGGTCATTACGGGATGGGTGCGACACCTAGAGCACCCCGCCTGCATGGTGACACAAGCGCATGGGAGCGCATGCTGATTTTATCCCTTGGCAGTAGGATGTGCAGCAGGGTGGCAGCACCTGACCTGACCTGACCTTAGGATGCGCCCTTTGACCCTTTGGAGGTGCCTTTTAACCCTCTGGAGATGCCCTTTGGAGGTGCAAGAGTAATGAAGCGGAGTAACACACTGGTATGAGCAGGTAGCTGGTTAGAGCCTAATGGCGCAATGCCTCCGAAGAAGCGGAAGAGGCCCAGCAGCAGCAGCAGCAGCCCGCTGCGGCGCAGTAGTGTGTGCCCCCCTTTGAGCTGTCATCAGCTTGCAATTAGTGCATGTTTGTCATGCCAACTCTATATCATAGCCCTCTGGGTCAGGCAATTGTGTAGGTGGTAGGCGACCATGCCCATCTGTATGCCATGCGTATGCCATGTGTATGGGAACTCCACACAGGCAAAAACACTGTTTTGTAGTGGTCCACGCTTAGTGTTCCACGACAATGAAGGCTCTAGGTTGAGGGCCAAGGTGCTGGTTTTATCCCTAGCTAATGCGTCCAGCAAACTTGGCCTGGTGGCAAATACATGTGCAAGGGCTTCTGCGGGCCCAAGCTGCACACCAGCTGCTGGTCCCCTGCTGGTCTCAGTGGACTCTACTGCTGTGGCAGTGTCCTGCTAATCTATGTGGACCCTCCTGCTGTGGCTGGGTCCTGCTGCTGCTCCTCTGTCACCCAGTGCCTAGGGCTGATGGCAGGCGGCGAGCTCACCTTGGCATAGTTACACTTGCAGCAGCCAGGCATGCTGTCCAGCGTCTGCTTGTAACCACCTGCCCCATCCTCCTCCTCGCTGGCTGATTGCTGGCCTGGCAGGCTCTGCCAAAACACATCTTCATCGCTATCATCCTCGATGTTAAGGCTGCCCACCGCTGTTCCAGGCGCTGATGCCAGGCCTGCTATGGGGGCTGCAGGTGCTGCAGGCTGCCCAGCAGCCTCCAGGGGCAATGTGCCAGAGGCCATGGGGACCTGTCGGCTGCTGTCCGGCTGAGCCAGCTTTTGGCGGGTGCTGTGCTCCAGCTTCTTGCCTGTGTGGCGCTGGGGGTGAGCTGCTGTATGTGGCACATGCCCCTGCTCCTCCCGTGCCCGCTGCGGTGCTGCCTCACGCCCTGTGGCCTGCATCAGCAATATCACTGCATCAGTTGCACAGCAGGGGAACTGTGCAGGTGGGTGGCAGCTGCCAATGGGACCAACTCTGACCTGCATCGACTTGCTAGCTGGTACAGACTCCTTTGGGCGTGAGCCTGTGTTTGCTCGCAATGGCCGCGCTGGGCCTTGCCCTGCTGATGCAGGTGCTGGGGCGGCCCCTCCGAGCTCCAAACTACGCGGTTTTTTTGACCGCTGCGGTGGGGCTGATGCAGCTGGTCGCGCTGGTCGCGTATCACCGCAAGCCATCGCCCAAGAGTCCGTAAGTGATGTAAAGGGAATGCCCACGTCGCAAATGCCATTAGGAGGCAGCCGTAAGCTGCGAAACATCTCATCAAGTCCGTTTGATTTTGTTTCAGCCATTCCTCGACAGACGTCTCGTCAGCCAGCTGTTATTGGTTGGCGGAGTCCAGCCGAGAGGCAGGGATAGGCTGGCGCGGCACAACGGAAATCATGCCGTGACGCTGATTTAGACACATACAGACGGCTGGGCCAGCAGGCACATTTGGGTGCTTCTCAGGAACGCTTCATGCGTGGGGCGGGCTCCTAAACTTTTTGCATGGCGCCGATGAGTTATGCTAAGAAATAAAAACGACCGAGGTAGAGGCCGTTGAGGTTGACCCTGCCATAATGGTTAGTGCGGCTGTAATCTTCACTGCCGGCTCTGATGCTTGGCTGTTTGTGTGCTGAGATGGCCGGGCAGAGGATGGGGCGACTGATGTGGGAAAGTGCCCACTTTGCCAAAGCCTGCGTAACGGCCTGGGTATACGGGGGCAGGCCGGGACTGAGTTCTGGGGGCAGGGGGGTAGCATTCGGCCCCTGCCGCTCCCGCCGCCTTCAGCAGACAGCAGCGTGGAGGCTTGGAGCAGGGTGGGGAAAGGGGGAAGGGAGACCTGCCGATGCAGGCCGAGGCCAAGGTGGAAGGGCAAGTGCGCATGGCGGGTGGTGTACATCACTTCTGCTGCCGTGCTAGCTCACATGCCCCCGGTGCCTGCAGCGGCAGCACCAGCTAGACCCACTGCCGACATGCGTTGGGCTTGTAACAACAGCTGGTCACCCCCGCCATTGGCCGCACCCCCATGGCTCAAGACATAACATCTAACTCATTTTTGCACGGATGAGGCCGCCGATTCGTGCGATGAGCTGCCTATTGCCTGACTAGAGTGCGGCCAGCCCCAGCGATTTGCCGGGTGGCTGGCCCCCAACACGCGACGTGTTCTGGCGCCACGCAGGCACTACTAGCGACTGCTATAGGCAGCCTGGACTCAGCGCGGCGTGAACGGCGCATCCAAACTAATTTTTGAACCAGCATGCAACAGCGCTTTAAATCGCATTCTTCAACACGGGTTCAGTCCACATAAACAGCAATTTCAAGGTGGTCTCCACATCGGTATTTGTGGTTCTTTTGCAGCCAAACGCAGCTAGAACCAGTCAAAATGATGCAGAAACTGAGCTGATAACTATCTTTACCGCTTACACCGAAACGGCTTGAAACAGCCCACATTTGAAGGCAACGCGTATCTGTCTTCCGGAACGTATAATGTACCACACAAGGAGCCGCACAGTACTTGCAGTCCATCATTCGACGTCCTGGTTGGATAGATAACCGGCCGAGAAAAATGCCCACATCGAGGATATTTGACATGGGGTGACGTGACACGAGTTGCACGCTGTTCGGGTGCAGGGACTGGCACAAGCCATACCACCACTCTTAAACATGTCATCAGCACTAGCACTAGCACTAGAACACATGTCAGGGGGGGTACTGCGCCCGACAAGAAATTCAAAAGTTTGAAAAGCTGGGCCGCTGAGCGCGATAGCTGTTCTCTGATCACAGCCCCACTAAGTAGGCTATTCCTAACATAACGCGACCTAATCTCTCAGCACCCCCGCCCGCCCCGGCACAGGTGCACATCAGCCCGAGCAGCCCGCTAGCTTCGCTTTGATGAGCTGCACCGCCCTGCGCAAGAATCGCTGTAAAACTCTCAAAGACCGGTCGGAGTTTATCAGGGGTGCGGCCAATGGCGGGGGTGACCAGCTTCAGAGCTAAGATCAGAGCCTCCCAACTCTCTTGAAGAGAGGGTGTGTCCTTTACACGAGGTTTATTTCTCGCTCAGGATGCCGATTGAGCATAGAAGCACACCAGTGTGTAGAGGACTCGCTTGGCTACACGGAATGCCTGTCCTCAGCTCTATTGAATGTGTACATGATGCACTACCTGGGCGTGAACCTGGCATACATTTTGTGGGCAGATATCACCATGCACGCCTCCTCCACCCTCGACCTTCCATCTCGGCATCAGGGCATCAGGGCATCAGGGCATCAGGGCATCAGGGTCAGGGTGCACAGCAGGCTCAGAAAAAAGGACCGGTAGCCCAACAGCCTGGTGCAGTGGTTGATATACCATCTGGACATATACATAAGCATACACAAGCTCGATTTAGTACACTACGAAGACCGGGACAAGAGTGGCAATGGGCAGGTCAGCCGGTCACGCCAGCTGCCCAGCACTTGTAACGGGGAGAAGCCGGTGTAACGGGGAGCGGTGACACGCACTTCAGTCTTACACGGAATGTCCATATACAAATGTTCTATGCTAAGAAACAAAACAAATCAGAAACAGAACACCACCGCTGCCGGCTGCATGAGCAAGCAAGCATGCAACCGTTGCAACACTGCTGGGGAGCGTCTGCCTGCCCCTGCCCCTGCCCCTGCCCCTGCCCCTGCCCCTGCCCCTGCCCCTGCCCCTGCCCCTGCCCCTGCCCCTGCCCCTGCCCCTGCCCCTGCCCCTGCCCCTGCCCCTGCCCCTGCCCCTGCCCCTGCCCCTGCCCCTGCCCCTGCCCCTGCCCCTGCCCCTGCCCCTGCCCCTGCCCCTGCCCCTGCCCCTGCCCCTGCCCCTGCCCCTGCCCCTGCCCCTGCCCCTGCCCCTGCCCCTGCCCCTGCCCCTGCCCCTGCCCCTGCCCCTGCCCCTGCCCCTGCCCCTGCCCCTGCCCCTGCCCCTGCCCCTGCCCCTGCCCCTGCCCCTGCCCCTGCCCCTGCCCCTGCCCCTGCCCCTGCCCCTGCCCCTGCCCCTGCCCCTGCCCCTGCCCCTGCCCCTGCCCCTGCCCCTGCCCCTGCCCCTGCCCCTGCCCCTGCCCCTGCCCCTGCCCCTGCCCCTGCCCCTGCCCCTGCCCCTGCCCCTGCCCCTGCCCCTGCCCCTGCCCCTGCCCCTGCCCCTGCCCCTGCCCCTGCCCCTGCCCCTGCCCCTGCCCCTGCCCCTGCCCCTGCCCCTGCCCCTGCCCCTGCCCCTGCCCCTGCCCCTGCCCCTGCCCCTGCCCCTGCCCCTGCCCCTGCCCCTGCCCCTGCCCCTGCCCCTGCCCCTGCCCCTGCCCCTGCCCCTGCCCCTGCCCCTGCCCCTGCCCCTGCCCCTGCCCCTGCCCCTGCCCCTGCCCCTGCCCCTGCCCCTGCCCCTGCCCCTGCCCCTGCCCCTGCCCCTGCCCCTGCCCCTGCCCCTGCCCCTGCCCCTGCCCCTGCCCCTGCCCCTGCCCCTGCCCCTGCCCCTGCCCCTGCCCCTGCCCCTGCCCCTGCCCCTGCCCCTGCCCCTGCCCCTGCCCCTGCCCCTGCCCCTGCCCCTGCCCCTGCCCCTGCCCCTGCCCCTGCCCCTGCCCCTGCCCCTGCCCCTGCCCCTGCCCCTGCCCCTGCCCCTGCCCCTGCCCCTGCCCCTGCCCCTGCCCCTGCCCCTGCCCCTGCCCCTGCCCCTGCCCCTGCCCCTGCCCCTGCCCCTGCCCCTGCCCCTGCCCCTGCCCCTGCCCCTGCCCCTGCCCCTGCCCCTGCCCCTGCCCCTGCCCCTGCCCCTGCCCCTGCCCCTGCCCCTGCCCCTGCCCCTGCCCCTGCCCCGGCCCCGGCCCCGGCCCCGGCCCAATGACTTCTCAAACGTGTCCCTTGCGCATGAGTCGCATGGACAAACGGAATCATCCACCTCGAAGATAAGTGCATCGTAGAACCAAACTAACGTTAACTGATGAGCAATTGACGCTGCGATGCTTTCCGTCTTTCGCCCACCTCTGCCTGCCTCGTCACGAGCCAACCTCGCATTTGACGGGCACAAGAGCAATGCTCCACACGACTGTGGGCGTATCACTCAGCCGTGGAGCTCACGCCAGCGTCGCGCATTGGTGAAAGTGCGGGCACGCAAGCATGTTGGGGAGTTGGGTGCAGATGAGCCCATAGGTGCGCCTTTCTTCTTACACATCCAGCTGCTATGCCTCTTCCACCAGCTGACGCATTGAGACCATGCTTGTACTCCGAGCAGCAACAAGGGTCCATGTTTCGTGTGCCCGCAGCACCCTTTGTGGAAGAGGCAGCTGCTGCCTCTCATGGTTTGTTTGATGACAGCTTCAAGGTGCAGTCACCTCTTGTGGTCCCTCAAGAATCACATCCTCCACAGCAAGCCAATTCCTAGGGCAAGCTTTGTTTGGGGGTGCTCCTAGTGCTAGAACCACATGTTTGCGCAAGCATGCAACTAACCTGCCACCACTGCCTGCTTGCCATTCAGTCCGCATTGGCGTCTGCATTGTCGCGCAACGGCACAGCTAGCCTGCTGGAGGGCCAAGAGAGGCTGAACGATGAAAAGTGAGATGCCGCTGACCCAGCCAGCCACACTGCGAGTCAGCCTTGATGAAAAGCCCGGCAGACAGGCAGCGCGTGACGGAGTTGCCTCCCTCCTTAAACCCTTGCTTCCTTTAGCATCCATGCGTATGCCACATAGCTGGAGCTTCTGGCTACGGTCACAATGCTGTGCTGCCCTTGGCTGCCTCTTCCTTGGTGTCATGTTAAACTACAAGAGTTTGGAGAACAGAGCAGGGCGTGAGTTGCAGCTGGTACCCACCCTGGCATGCAACGATGACATGCTGACCTGCTGATTTGCTCCTGCCTGGCGTGCTGCAGCCGTATCTCAGCCCAGGAGGAGGTGTTGAGGGCAGCAATCATGGCATGCAGGTCAACGCTGATGAAGCTGCAGGTGGGAGCTGTGAAGAGCAGGCCCTACTGCCTGCTGCTTGCCTCAAGTCTGCAGTGGTGCCTGTATCCTGCTGCCTGCAGCCTGCTGCTTGCCTGACTGCCCGATGCCAGTGAGCATGTGCATGGGTTCCGTGCAATCACGACGTCTGTGAAGACATGGAAGGGTAGTGGTAAGCAACACCCTGTGCCTGCCTGCCTGCCTGCCTGCCTGCCTGCCTGCCTGCCTGCCTGCCTGCCTGCCTGCCTGCCTGCCTCTGTAGCAACGGCTTGAGATCACTGCCTGCCCAGCTGACCTCCCCACTAAGGAGGAGGGTGGTGCTTGCCTGCCTGCCTGCCTGCCATCCCTGTGCCAAGCATAGTGATGCCTGCCTGCCTGCTGTCAGATGATCCACCAAGAAAGCGAGAAGGCAATTGAGTTGGAGAAGAAGCAGCTGGAGCGGCTGCAGTTTGCATTGGAGAAAGCCAGGAATGATGCTGCATACTACAGGTCTGCTGTGGGCACTGCAGCCCTGCACCACCTGCTCCATGCATGGTTACAAGTGCAGTGCTGCAGCAGCAGTGCTCCTAGTTGCTGTTGTAGCAACCGCACATCAAGCTTGCATCTTGCGACTTCTTGATCTTCGCAGCCTTGGACAGGGCAGGCAAGGTGGCGGGTATGCGCCACACTGGAACGGCACCCACCTCCCTCACTCTGCCCTGCTCCTTCCTGCCCTGTCCATAGCTGCTGGTGCCACTGACGGTTCATGACCCCGGGCCACAGTGGCTAAAGGCAAGGCAGGAGAAAAGGGGGCTTCAGCAGCACCCTATCACACGCCTTGGTGGCCTTGAGCCTCTACATACGACTCATGCGGCGCGTGTTGGGGGTGCTGGCACAGGTCGCTGTCTATGATGATGGACGAGGGCAACACCAGCGATTCTTGAGCCTGCTACCCGCACGGCGCACGCCGTCGGGTCCGCCTGACTTCGGCGGGATATCGCGAGACATCGCACTCTCTGCGTCGCAGGCTCCCCAGCACCTGCTTCCCGCGGCCTGGACTTTGTCCACGGCTGGTCATGGCTCGACCCGACCGACAGGGACTACGCGGCATCGGTAATTATGTGTCGACATCGATGGCGGCAAGCAACTGGTCTGATGGCGCGCCCGTCCCCACCCCACCCCACCCCACTCCACCCTTCCCCCACGCATCGTCGCTCCGAGATTAAGTTGGTGCTCGAGCAACGCCCGGTCAGCTGCGCACACTTGCAGCCCTGCAAGCCTATGTATCTACAACGTACGATGAAAAGATCATGTATTGCTTGGCCCCGGTATGAACGGCCAGACCTGTCGAATGGATCCTTCGGATTGTTGTTATTCAGCATCGGAATGACAACACATGCATGACATTGCTTAGGTGTATGGCCCAACAGCCTATACAATCTATGCACAAAATGCATACACAGTCCGGCTTTCTACCGCGCTTGCTCCAAACGTTGAATTTGAGCCACGCTTGCCGGACGTTGCGCTGTATCAACGTCCCGTCATCTTCCGCCACCCGTCACGGTCTCGAGCCAGAGAAGGCCGCGGTGCCGCCCACCTGCTTTTTCACAGCGCCAGGCCTGTGGCCCGCACAGGCGGCGCGCTCCAACAGCAGCTGCTGCGCGTTGTAGAAGGCCACGGCATCGGGGTCTGCAGCCTGTGCGACCACATTACACCAGGATGGCAGCGGCGACACGCAATGCGGTTAGGGTTGGCTGGCGGAGGTTATGAGCAGTGCGGCAGAATGTGTGGTGCAGAGTGATTGGAGCGCGGGGTGACGGCTAAAGCCATGAGGATTCAGTGGACAAGCCATCGTACGCTAGCCAAGGTCACCTCAGCGAGGCTCATCAAAGCCGTTGCGTGCTGCACCTGACCCACCAAGGAATGCAGCCCGCAGCCGCACATGGCATGCTAGCAGCTGCTTGGGGGGTGCTGTGTACGATGCGTGCAGCCATGACAAACAGTTTCATCGCTTCTAGAATCACCCGCACATCACAGCTGTGTGCATTACAATCACACAGTTGTGCCAGACGTAGTAACTCGCTCACCTCAGCCACGCTCATTGGCGTTTCTCCTAGTGTGGGTCCGCCTGTTTTTCCTACGCCCGCTGCTACACGCCTCCTTGCGGGGCTGGGAGCTGCTCGGGTGCTGCTGAGGCGCCCGCCAGCGCGCTCTTCGGCCGCCCGCGCTCCTCCGTCCTGCGCGCTGGCTGCGGCAGGTCTCACACCCTTTTTCTGTGATGCTCCAGTTCTGACACCGGGCACGGTTGCTGACGCGGGTACCCCCGCCGCGGAGGCGGCGGGTTTGCCGTTCGTTCCGTTGCTCGCCGAGATAGACAACGACGCAACGGAGGGCGAAGAAGGGTCAGCGGGATCGTCGCCATCCCTGCTGCCCTCTTGCAGCCCCGCGCTTGGCGGCTCTACCCCGTACTGTTGCAAGAACCTATACGGGAGCAAAGTCACGACGCAGCGTTTTGCGTTGGCCAGATGGATCTGCAAGCCTACCGTCGCATACAAACCTACTGGACGGGGCCATATGCGGAAGTTCCGTGAGGGCCAGAGTCAGGGTCAGGGGTGGGCTTGGCGACAAAGGCAGAAACATGGGCTGGGGCTTTTGACTACCATCAGCAGGCGGGGTTTCAAGCGACAACCCACCAGGTGGTGAACTGCTGCATCAGCTCCCTGCTGCCCGCCCTGCACTGCTGCCCGGTGTAGTCCAGCTCACTGCGCAGCATCTGTGGCCACAGGTACCCTCATGAAGCAGCAGCATGTGACAGCGGCAGCAGGCATAAAGCCTGGATTGCTTTCCGCCCTGCTCTCCGCCCTCCCTCCACCCACCCCTCTCCCTGGCCCCTACCCCCTTTTCCCACCTGCCCCTCTCCTCACCCCATCCCCTTTCCCATCACCGACCTATCCTCCCCTTCCCCACTTCTCCCCTCCTCCCTTCCAAGCCTCCCTCCCCACCCCTCCATGCCATGCCATCCCATGTCACCTGCAGCTCCCCAAACTGCTCCCGGTAGGCCTGCTTGCGCTCCTGCAGCTGCTCCAACACTGCCAGCTCCTCACCGCTCAGCACCTGCTGTCAGACACACACCAGGCTTACTGGGTGGGCCCCCTCCCCCTCCCCCTCCCCCTCCCCCTCCCCCTCCCCCTCCCCCTCCCCCTCCCCCTCCCCCTCCCCCTCCCCCTCCCCCTCCCCCTCCCCCTCCCCCTCCCCCTCCCCCTCCCCCTCCCCCTCCCCCTCCCCCTCCCCTCCCCTCCCCCTCCCCCTCCCCCTCCCCCTCCCCCTCCCCCTCCCCCTCCCCCTCCCCCTCCCCCTCCCCCTCCCCCTCCCCCTCCCCCTCCCCCTCCCCCTCCCCCTCCCCCTCCCCCTCCCCCTCCCCCTCAACATGGATGCAGCCCAGCAGCAACATCACCGTCCCTGAGGCTGCCTGCCCTCCCTGCTTCTGGCCCTGCCACAGCCCTCGTCACCACAGCGTCCACTGGCACCTGGCACAGCCACTGCAGGCACTGCCACAGCTGCTGCTGCTGCTGCCGCCACTGCTGCCACCGCTGGTGAGGCCACTGCTGCTGCTGCTGCTACCGCTACTGCTGCCACCGCTGGTGAGGCCACTGCTGCTGCTGCTGCTGCCGCCACTGCTGCCACCGCTGGTGAGGCCACTGCTGCTGCTGCTGCTGCCGCCACTGCTGCCACCGCTGGTGAGGCCACTGCTGCCTGCTGCTGCTACCGCTACTGCAGCTACTGCCATGTGCTGCTGGAGGCTTAGTGAGGGGAGGGTGCCGCACACCTGTGCAGCCTCAGGTCCAGCTGCCAGGCGGCTGCTCTTCAGAGTGTCAGCGCGGCTCTTCAGGCTGTCCAGCTCTCTCTTGATGGCGTTGATGGTCAGGCCCAGCTCCTGAAGCAGTGTGGCGAAGAGCTTTGGCAGTGTCGGTGGCCTCAGGGGCAGCGTGGACCAGGCACGGGGGAAGGCGCTGGATCAGGGGCCTCAGAGCCATGGTGAAGGTCAGGGTCAGGGTCAGGGTCAGGGTCAGGGTCAGGGTCAGGGTCAGGGTCAGGGTCAGGGTCAGGGTCAGGGTCAGGGTCAGGGTCAGGGTCAGGGTCAGGGTCAGGGTCAGGGTCAGGGTCAGGGTCAGGGTCAGGGTCAGGGTCAGGGTCAGGGTCAGGGTCAGGGTCAGGGTCAGGGTCAGGGGCAGGGGCGGGGTCAACTAGGCTCAGGCAGGCTGGCATTCTTCAGACCTCTGTGCAGCTCTTCAGCATGCCCATGCTGTGTAGGGCACGTGCAGGAGATGTTGTGTAGGGCATGTGAGCATACACCCCAGCGTCAGGGTGTGCATGGGCCAGGGATGATGCTTGTGGGTACCCTGCATGCCTGCATACCGGTCCTCCCACATGCCTGCCCTCTTGCCTGCCATTCGCCTGCCTGCCTGCTCGCGGAGACACCCGTGTGCCAAACAGCAAGCCGTCTGTGCTAACAGCTGGTTGCCATCCTGGCTGCAGTCACCTGCCTTAGCACGTTTCTTGCTGGCCTGCAGACGCTGCCGACTCTCCAGCAGCAGTTGCGACGGCAGTGCTCCAGGTCCAGCCTGGAACAGCTGCAGTGCGGTCTGCCTGGAGCCAGGAGGGCCAGGAGCAGGTGGGCGGGCAGCAGTGGTTTTCTATGTGTGTAATATGTGATGGTCATTTATTTCAGGTTTTAACACCCAAACCAAACGAGCTGTAGCGTCTAATAGTCGGAACAACCCTAAGTAAGCATGCTATCTACTAGGATAAGATAGGATTGGATGCTGAGTGATGAACATCTGCCAGCGTGCTTCAGAAATAAATGAATACTGGTGGGCAGGCGGCTCGCTGGTTACCGAAAGGAGGTCAGAGGAAGCGGAAGGCGGGGATGGGGGCGGGGCTGGGGGTGGTGGCAGGTGAGGTATACCAACGAGCAGGGGTGGCAGCGGCGGCGACAGCAGTAGCGTGGGCACCTCATCAGGCTGGGCATTGCACGCACCTATCAGGCGGCATCCCACTGCCGCCCAGAACGCCAGCAGCTCCTCCTCCTCCTGCCACCTGGCCACGCGTGGGCCCCCCCATGCCTGCCCTCCCTCCCCCAGCCCCTGCGGGCCCCACCGGCTGACCGTCTGCACCCAACCCCTGCAGAGCCAGCAGCCGCTGCATGGCCACATCCCCTCCTCCCCTGCTGCTCCCCTCCTCCCCATCTGACGTGCCTCCCTGCCCGGGGTTAGGCTGGGTGGCTCCTGAGCTGAGATCAGCGTCAACATCTGGCGCATGTGTTGCAAATGCCCTCGACCCCGTGCTTTGCTGAAACTCTGCCCCTCTCCCTCCCGCTCCCACAGCCCCCCACCCTCCTGCTTCAGCTGCGCTCGATTCAGGCCTGCTGCCAGCATTGCTGCCTTGCAGCAAGGCATGATCAGGTATAGATGGAGGGGTGGGGGAAGGAAGGTGGTGGGAAGGTGGGTGGGCTGGAGGGGGTTGTGCCTGGTAGTGGCACTTCACGGCTCGCAGCACCTCCCTCACGTGGCGGAGGCTAGTCAAGCTGAGAGGCTCCAGGCTGTCTACTCCAGGGGCCTGCAGCCATGCCTGCACCTGCACACACCCCAGCATGCAAGCCAGAAACATGAGTGACATGCGGTGGTATGGTAGTGTGACCCTGGAGACTCACACTTAGTCACTCAGTGGCTCATACACTCAGTGGCTGACATTGGTAGTACAGCTTTGGTGGACATCGAGACACTCTCCACACCTTTGGCACGCACCCCCCACCCTTCCCCCTGCACCACCCCTGCTGCTGCTGTGGAGCATGACTTGTCGACCCGTGCTTGCAATGCCCCAGCCAGGCTTCCCTGCTAATCCCTGCCACCCTGACAGCTTGCTGCTACCCCTCTGCACCTTCCCTTGCCTTCCCGCACCCCTGCTGACCTCTTGACCCCTCCCCTGCCCTCCTACCACCCTGCTGACCTGCTAACCCCTCTCCTGCCCTCCTACCACCCTGCTGACCTGTTGACCCCTTCCCTGCCCCCCTACCACCCTGCTGACCTGCTCCCGCAGGGTGCCTCGCTGCTGGTCTGTGTAGGCTGCGTAGGCCACTGACTGGCGACCTGACATGGAGTCATGCAGAGCCAGCTCAGCCTGCAGCTCCTGCACCTGCCTGCACTCAAGGCCAGTCAGTGATGAGCAGAGGGGCAGCTGGAGCAGTGGCTGATGACCAAGCCGAGAGGGTTGGGTCAGGGGCAGGGACAGGGGCAGGAGCAGAGGACGGGTTTGCCAGCAAGCCAGCCCACTGCACCCTTGCAACTTGGAGCTGCCTGAGCAACAGCCCTGAGCCCTGAGCCCTGAGCCCTGAGCCCTCACCTCACCTCACCTCACCTCACCTCACCTCACCTCACCTCACCTCACCTCACCTCACCTCACCTCACCTCACCTCACCTCACCTCACCTCACCTCACCTCACCTCACCTCACCTCACCTCACCTCACCTCACCTCACCTCACCTCACCTCACCTCACCTCACCTCACCTCACCTCACCTCACCTTTGCAGCTGCTTGACCCTGGCACTGCTGTCTTCCGTCACGTTGGGTGTGACCTCACAGCTGACACGCATCATGCGCTGGGCAAAGCGGCAGGTGGACAGCGTCTCATCCAGCTGGGAGGCCTCGCCCCAGCTGCAGGGGCAGAAAGTAAGATCAGGGTGAGGCGGGTGGGCAGGCGGGCAAAGGGAGATCAGGCAGGCAGGCAGGCAGGCAGGCAGGCAGGCAGGCAGGCAGGCAGGCAGGCAGGCAGGCAGGCAGGCAGGCAGGCAGGCAGGCAGGCAGGCAGGCAGGCAGGCAGGCAGGCAGGCAGGCAGGCAGGCAGGCAGGCAGGCAGGCAGGCAGGCAGGCAGGCAGGCAGGCAGGCAGGCAGGCAGGCAGGCAGGCAGGCAGGCAGGCAGGCAGGCAGGCAGGCAGGCAGGCAGGCAGGCAGGCAGGCAGGCAGGCAGGCAGGCAGGCAGGCAGGCAGGCAGGCAGGCAGGCAGGCAGGCAGGCAGGCAGGCAGGCAGGCAGGCAGGCAGGCAGGCAGGCAGGCAGGCAGGCAGGCAGGCAGGCAGGCAGGCAGGCAGGCAGGCAGGCAGGCAGGCAGGCAGGCAGGCAGGCAGGCAGGCAGGCAGGCAGGCAGGCAGGCAGGCAGGCAGGCAGGCAGGCAGGCAGGCAGGCAGGCAGGCAGGCAGGCAGGCAGGCAGGCAGGCAGGCAGGCAGGCAGGCAGGCAGGCAGGCAGGCAGGCAGGCAGGCAGGCAGGCAGGGGGACAGGCAGGGGGGCAGGCAGGCAGGCAGGCAGGGGGTTCCCCCCTTACATGTTTGCCACCATGACAGTCCTGCTATTGCCCCCCAGAGCGTCCTTTAACACATGGGTCAGGCGGCAGGACCTGAAAGGCACATGCTCCCGCCCCTTGTCCCCTAGCGCCAGTACCACCTGTGCACGCCAGCAGCAACAGCGGCAGCAGCATGGGGCACAGCCGCATGCACACTTGTTGTGGTGAAAGGGGGTGTGGGATGGATGCTAGGAGGAGCTGGACACGTGCAGGAGGGCAGGGGCGCAGACGAGGCGAGGGGAGAGGGAGAAGCACCTCCCCACCTCCCCACTATTCCTTCAACCCCGCTGTACTCATGAAATGTCACTAGGTCAGGCCAGGTCAGGTCAGGTCAGGTCAGGTCAGGTCAGGCCAGGCCAGGCCAGGCCAGGCCAGGCCAGGCCAGGCCAGGCCAGGCCAGGTCAGGTCAGGTCAGGTCAGGTCAGGTCAGGTCAGGTCAGGTCAGGTCAGGTCAGGTCAGGTCAGGTCAGGTCAGGTCAGGTCAGGTCAGGTCAGGTCAGGTCAGGTCAGGTCAGGTCAGGTCAGGTCAGGTCAGGTCAGGTCAGGTCAGGTCAGGTCAGGTCAGGTCAGGTCAGGTCAGGTCAGGTCAGGTCAGGTCAGGTCAGGTCAGGTCAGGTCAGGTCAGGTCAGGTCAGGTCAGGTCAGGTCAGGTCAGGTCAGGTCAGGTCAGGTCAGGTCAGGTCAGGTCAGGTCAGGTCAGGTCAGGTCAGGTCAGGTCAGGTCAGGTCAGGTCAGGTCAGGTCAGGTCAGGTCAGGTCAGGTCAGGTCAGGTCAGGTCAGGTCAGGTCAGGTCAGGTCAGGTCAGGTCAGGTCAGGTCAGGTCAGGTCAGGTCAGGTCAGGTCAGGTCAGGTCAGGTCAGGTCAGGTCAGGTCAGGTCAGGTCAGGTCAGGTCAGGTCAGGTCAGGTCAGGTCAGGTCAGGTCAGGTCAGGTCAGGTCAGGTCAGGTCAGGTCAGGTCAGGTCAGGTCAGGTCAGGTCAGGTCAGGTCAGGTCAGGTCAGGACATCAGTCAGGCCCGCCTGTCCCACCTGCCTGCTCAAGCAGCGACAGCGACTTGTTGATGTGGCCAGCCTCCCGCAGCACCATGCCCTCGCTGCGTGTCTTGCTCACCCGCTCACTGCCCGCCAGGTCCACCAGGTGCAGCTTACTCGCCTGGGAGGGCAGGGGCAGGGGCATTGACTGCTGGGGCAGGGGTGAAGGCAGGGCCCGGGGCGGGGCCAGGGGCAGGAGCAAGGACAGGGCCAGCGGGTTCAGATGCTGGGGCAGGGAGAAGGGCAGGGGCAAGATCAGAAACAACGAGAGCTGGGGCAAGGGTAGGGCTGAGACTGGACCCGCTGCCCTGCTGCTGACCCTAACACCCTAAGACCCTGCTGCCCTGCCACCCCTGCTGGCCCTCGTGCTTCCAGCCTGGCGTCATGGCCAGCTCACCACCAGCAGGCCCAGGGGGTCGGCCCGGGGCCGTATGCTGAGGTTGACGATGAACAAGGAGTGGGATCGGGAGGATTCGCGATTCAGCTGGTGCTCCCCTATGACCCGGTTGGTCTCTCCCTGCAGCAAGGAAGACCGCAGGAGGAATGATATGTGTGACAGTGTGACAGTGTGACTACAGGTTCCAAGGAGTGAGGTGTTTCTGTGGCTGGCAACAGGGGCTGCGTCATGGGGATGACCAGACCGGGCCCCAGGTCCAGGACCCTTGTGCCGCTTGTGCCTCATGCACATGACCACCAAGCCGCATGCAGGGCTCCACCATTCCCCCTGCCCTCCCCTGCCGCACTGCCCACCTCCCCTGACCTCACCTCCACAACCCACCTCAAACAGCAGAGCCAGGGCCTCGGCCTCGCTGCTCACTGTCAATGTCTTCAGGCCGGTGATGCACAGCTGGCTGTGGGAGGAGGCAGCAGCGCTAGAGGACGTGCTGCGAGCCGCCCCTCCGCCCTCAAAGATGCTGATTTCATGAGGCTGGGTGGTGATGTCCAGCAGGTCATATAACATCTCGTTGTAGATCTCCAGGTACTGGATGCTGGCCTGGGTGTGGCATCACACACGTGATGGGCATCACACTCTTTGCCCTTGCCTCACACTTTCTACCTGCCTCTTTTTTCATCATCTTCTTCTTCATTTCCTCCTTCTTCTTCTTCTTCACCCCTTCCCTTGCCTTCTCTCCTCCTCTGTCCTCCTGCCTCCCTTGCTTCCTTCCCGCCCGTGCCTTCCTCCCCCTCCCCCACCCCGCTCCACCCTCCCGCCCCCCTCTTTGCAACCAGCTTGCACTCCCAGCCTCTCCCTGGCCCCCTCCCTCCCTCCCTCCCTCCCTTGTTGGCCACTAGGATTAGGGTTGGCCACTAGGATTAGGGTTAGGGTCAGGGGGTAAGCCTAACCCTACCCTACCCTAACCCTTCCCTACCCTACCTTACCCCTCCCCTCCTCCCCTGTTGGTCAGTAGGCAGCACCTGGCACTCGCAGTGCTCCAGCGCCCTGAACTCGGCAAACAGCTGGGCCAGGGCGCGGGGGATGATGCCGCGCTGCTTGAACGACTGCCGCCCGCCCGACATTGTGTAGGTCTTGCCCGCGCCTAAGTGCACCACCACCACCACCACCACCACCACCAGCACCAATAACCAACAGCGTCACCAATAAACAACAGCGCTGCCATCAGGAACAGCAGCCAGGCCATCCCAGGCAACAGTGCATCAGCAACGCCAACGCAGACGCAGGTGGCGCAGCAGCGGCAGCAGTGACAGCAGCGTCAGAGGCAGGCAGCAGTTAAGGGCCCTGACCCAGTGACCCTGGAGCGTGGAGAGGCTATGCAGGGCACCCACGAGCAACAAGGGTCGACATGAGGAAACCATGCACTGGAACAAATACAAGCATAGCAAGTTGCACAAAACATCATGCAGCAGCGGTCTTTAAGGCCCTGCTCATCCACAGCTGCATCAGTGGCTTGGAATAGCCGTGTTTTGCAGCGGCACCACGCAGCTTTAATCTCCTACACAGTAGCAGAAGCAGCAGTGGCCACCGCAGCAGCAGCGGCAGCAGGGGCGGCGGCAGCCGCAGCCGTGGTTGTGTGTGGCTGCCTTGCCTGTCTGGCCATAGGTGAGTACAGTGCCATTGAAGCCCTCCACTGCTGCCTTCACCACATCAGCAGCTGCAGCCTGCAGCCACGCAGCCAGCAGCAGCAGGCTAGGGGTCCAAAGCAGGCTAGGGGTGTGAGAGAGAGAGACAGAGACAGGGAAAGGCCATAACAGGCCTAGCCAAGTCAGGCGCCGCAATCAGGCAAGGCAGCGGGCAGCACATAGGAACAAGTGGCAGGGGCTCAGCTGATGATACTACAGCTCAGGCGCCTGCCAGCAGCAGGTTTCAGGGCATGCCGGCAATGAGCTGATGCTAGAGTGTTGCCAGCCACTGCCAAGCACTGGGTGGCTGGACGCGCCTGCCTTTCTGCCCCTGACCTGCTCACAAACTGGATGCCACCATCACAGCCACAAACAGTGTTGGCTGCACATGATGCTGACCTGGCATGCGCCAGACTGCATTGTATCCACCTAAGACCACACTTGAGCCAGTAGAAGCAACTGCTGCCGCTGCTGCTGCTGTTGGTGCTGCCGCTGCTGCCGCCGCTGCCGCTGCTGCCGCCGCTGCCGCTGCTGCCGCTACTGCCGCCGCTGCCGCCGCTGCCGCTGCTGCCGTTGCTGCCACCGCTGCTGCCGCTGTCGCCACTGCCGCCGCTGCCGCCACTGCCGCCGCTGCCGCTGCCACTGCTACCGCTGCTGCCGCCGCTGCCGCCGCTGCTGCGGCGACTGCTGTCTCTACCCCTGGCACTCCTGCTGCTGCTGACCCTGTCATGCGCACCTCATACACCTCCTCTTGGGACGCGTCATGCAGCACACCGTCAAACTTGAACTGCAATGCACAACAGCATCCCCAGCACAGCTCAAATGTGAGTAGGACTGGTGCTCAAGTCTGCTGCCTGCTTTGCCCTGCAGACAGCTGCTGTGCTTTACATCTGTACACAAGTTTTGCAGCTGGCACGGCACACCAGGAGTGGACGAATCAGGCAAATCCGACCTGGTATTGATTACTTTGGGACTTGGGCTGCGACTTGCCATCGGCTGCAGCCTTTGCGATGGTGATAGTAACGCTCTGCGCACATGACATTTGACATTCATCGACTTGAGATGGAAAGGAAGCCTCGCCCAATGTCATGCTCACCTTTGAACCAAACTGTATACATTCGTTGCTACTGTGCTGATCCGTGGCAGGTCGCGCTCGCAGCAGCACACGTACGGGTGAACGCATCTATTGTGCGGGTGCACATGGCCCATGCGGCCAGTAGTGGGCCTTCGCCATTTGGCCTTCATGCAGTCATGTGGGGCGTAAGTGATCTCCATTACAAATTCACCTGTGGGACCTGAACAAACCGGAACACATCTGAACACCTTCTAGCCCTTGCGGTATGGGCGCGGAGTGGCTCTGGTGCTTCTTGTCCTCCAACCCCAGTTCAGGCGTTCCCAACTACCTGAAAACCACCCCCCTGTGATACGAAGCCCGTATCTCCGCAGCCACTCAGTCAAAAATATATGTAAACAGTGCTTTGAACAGAGGAGAGTCATATCTACGAAATGGCAGACGCAGCAAAAACTATCTCGCTCTCAGCGGTGCTCAGTGCCTGTCCAAAGATAAGCATTTGAATTCATGCGATTTCGCCACATGCGAGGCGCGCCGCACTAGCACGCTTCGCCACGCTGTTGTGAGCGGCACCTGCAACACGCAGCAGCAGTCGGAACATGTTTTGCTCTTGGCATGTGGACGCGACGACGGCAGTCGTGACGACTGGATACCACTATGAGCTTTTGGAGCTGCTGCTGGCGCTAGTGCATTACCGGCTGCTCTACTACGCTTAAACAAGGTGCTAGGTGCAGTACGTGGTGTTGTCTCACCTTGCTTTGCTGCCCTCGACTTGTTAGCTGCAGGTGCCCCACGCTTACGGGACGTGCTTGCCGCTGCCAGCTGTTGCTGCTGCTGAGGGGGTGCACCAGCAGGCTCAGCCAGCTCAGGGGTGGTGCTTGCAGGTGTCAGCTGCTGCTGAGGGGGCGCAGCTGCGGCAAGCTTCCCACGGATGTGGGTGCACACGTGGCTCAGTAGCTTGGGTACCCTCCAGCTCGTGTGTACCTCCTGCTTGTGGAACTGGAGGTATGTCTGAAGCTGCTTTCCTGTCATCTTCTTTGCCTCCTCGACAGTTGTGTGGCCATAATCATGCCCCCCCAAGGCAAGGGCATGGGCCGCTGCAAGCCGCTGTTGGCACGCATGGTCACCCACATTAATCACAACCCTCCCGACCTTGTGCGCTGCATCTGTGTTCTGGAGCTCTGCCTTTGCTGACCGCTGTGCTGCAGCTGTGGCATCCTCCTTACGCCGCACTCCAGCCCCAGCCCCACCACCGGGTCTCTGCTCCCAGCCTTCTGGCAGGTGCTGCGGGGTGACTGCTGCTGTCACTCGCAATACAAGCACCTTGCCATGGCGATCGCATGTGCACCCATCAAATTGCAGGTGTATTGCCTTTGCGCGCAATAGTTGGTCTGAAAGCAGGCAGCAGAGCAAAGACATGCGGTTATTCCCAGCCTCAGCCCCCCCTCAACCCTCCCCTCAGCCCCCCCTCCCACCCCCTACCACTCCCTTCCACCCCCTTCCACTCTCTCCCAGCCCCTTCCACTGCCAACACTTCCACCCCCTTCCACTCTCTCCCAGCCCCTTCCCACCCACGCCACCCTGCCTTCCCCTTTGCACCTTACCAAGGGTCTTGCGCCGCATGTAGGTGGACACGATGTGGAATTTACGCCCAACTGTGGATGTCTTGCCTGGCCGGTGTGGGTTGGGGAGGACGCACTGCTCAGAGACGAAGAACTGCCGGCACTTGGAGAGGGCACGGCGGCTGACACCGGTCTCTAGGTGCAACCTGACGGTGCTCAAGCAGTGGTGAGCATTGTAGGGTGCAGTCCGGGCTGCTGGCCTCCCCACAGGGCTCTCTTGAGTTGGAATGAAGATGTCAGTTGGTGAGGGTGCTGGGCTGAGCTGCTCCGCCATGCTGCCCATGGGCCGGCCATGGCTATCCAGCCTTCCGTAGCCAGCCTCTGCACACCGCCTCAACACCTCCACTGAGACGGGGTGTTGCTCCAAAACCAGCAGCTGCTGCCTCTGCTTGAAGGTGAGTGGGGAGCGGTGGGGGCGGTGTTTGTTCCGGTAGATATGCACCTGACCCTGGAGGCGGTGCCGAGCAGCCCGTAGGGAGTGATTGGTAGCTGCCGCTCTGCATGCCACCTGCTGCAAAGCCGTGTGCTCACCCTGCAGGCTTTGGTGTGTTGCCTGCAGGTCGTCTAGGTCGCCCTGCCACCCATCCACTGTGCCCATAAGGGACTGCTCCACATCCCTCAACCGCTGCACCTCAGCCTGCAGATCACGGTTTGTCGCTTGTGCCGCACAAGCTGCAGCCTTAATGTTGTTAGGGCAATGCAGATAGCCAGCCCTTGGCGACTTGTTTAGTGCATAGAGCTGAGCACTCTTGGCCTTGCTTAATCTCTTCTTGGTTCTCTTCATGGTTAGGGATTGAGAGGTGGGTGGGTGAGTGGCGGAGCGGGGCTACGGGCTTGGCTCGGTGGTCAGGGTGATGGGGGGTGATTGATACGGAGATGGGTGAAGGAGAGGTAGGGGGGAGATGGGTGAAGGAGAGGTTGGGGAGAGGTAGGAGGCGAGGAGAAGGAGAGTTAGGGGGCAGGAGGCTGATGGCAGGCTGGGAGGAGGGGCTACTGGGAGCTGGGCGGGGTAGACGAGGTTGGGAGATGGTGGGTTAAGGTGTGTTGGTGGTGGCCATGTGGCGGAGTGGTCAGCCAAGCTCAGTCGGCTCCTCATGCACCTGTAGCCATCAGCATGTGTACCTTGTAAGCGGTCCATCTTGTCACATACAGCCCCAATGATTGAGTTGCATAGTGCCATGGACGCGTTAATGAGTATGCTACAAAAGATTCGTGTGAGGCCAGGCTGTTGTTCAATGGTTGAAAACATATAGCGGATAATAGTTGGAGGGGGTTACTAGACCCTACTGTGCCGCCCACCAATACAGCGATACAGCGATGTCGCACACGAATTCGGGTTTCTTCACATCCTCGCCAAGCGGCCTGCACCATCAGGAACCTCGCGCAGCCATGTTTGCCGGACTTCAGTGGTGTGCGCCACCGACATGTCGTGCATCGCTAACGGATAGCCAAGGACGTAGCTTACCAGTGTAGCTAACCACGGTCTGCGATTGGGACACATCCGGGGTCACATGTGCCTGCCCGCATCGAATAACTCCGATGGCAATTCCAGTCTTACACTTAACGCGCGTTATCACATTGCGGCAGACGCAGCAAACGTTACATCAAAAGATTGAGTAGGTGGGCTGCAGTTGCATGAAGATTGCCAACCCCATGTTGGGAACGCCTGACCCCAGTCCCTACATCAGGTGCTGCAGAACACTCCATGCTTGTCTTCAATTCCCAGCCACAGCTAGTCATTTGTATAATACTCCCACCCTGCTACTAGGGCCTCCTCAGGGATGCGTCAGTGCTGCAGCTTGGGGCGCGCCGCAGTCCACAGGCTTCCACCCGCCAAGCTGTATCCTATGCTTACGTGATCTCATCCCAAAGGGAGATAGCTTCACCCCTAACCTCTGTGCAATGCGTGCAGTGTGCCACCTTGACACCATGGCAGGTTGAGGACACCATGAGGGCAGGTCGTTCGTCGGTTGGTGCCAGTAAAGCCTTCACAACAGCGATCTCGCAGCCTGTGTTTGATTACAACTCATGCTTTATTTTGGTGTTGCATGAGGGCTGTAGGGATTAAAACTTGCTTTGGGACTTGGGCTGCGACTTGCCATCGGCTGCAGCCTTTGCGATGGTGATGGTTACGCTCTGCGCACATGACATTTGACATTCGTCGACTTGAGATGGAAAGGAAGCCTCGCTCATGCTCACCTTTGAACCAAACTGTATACATTCGTTGCTGCTGTGCTCATCCGTGGCAGGTCGCGCTCTCAGCAGCACACGTACGGGTGAACGCATCTATTGTGCGGGTGCACATGGCCCATGCGGCCAGTGGTGGGCCTTCGTCATTCGGCCTTCATGCATTCATGTGGGGCGGAAGAGATAGCCACTACATACTTGCCTATGGGACCTGAACACACTTGAACACACCTGAATACACCTGGACACACCTCAACACCTTCTAGCCCTTGCCCTTCTAGTGGCTCCGGTGCCTCTTGTCCTCAAACCCCAGTCCCTACATCAGGTGCTGCAGAACACTCCAAGCACATGCTTGTATTCAATTCCCAGCCACAGCTAGTCATTTGTATAACACTCCCACCCTGCTACTAGGGCCGCATCAGAGATGCTTCAAGCCTCATCCTATGCTTACGTGATCTCATCACAAAGGGAGCTAGCTTCATCCCTAACCACTGTGCAATGCGTGCAGTGTGCCACCTTGGCACCATGGCAGGTTGTCTAGACCATGAGGGCAGGTCGTTCGTCGGTTGGTGCTAGTAAAGCCTTCACAACAGCGATCTCGCAGCCTGTGTTTGATTACAACTCATGCTTTATTTTGGGGTTGCATGAGGGCTGTAGGGATTAAAACTTGGTGCCAGTAAAGTCTTGCGAGGCTAACGCAGGATCCGCAACTGCCGCAATTGCCCGGGTTGCACGGTTGGGAAGCATGCTGCTGTTGGAGTAGTCCTACTAGATCGGGACAGGTTCGCACTCGACCTGGAGGAGGGAGGAAATGACGGACTTTGCACAGCTGGAGGAGATCGATGGCGTGCGGCTTACTTGGAACATATGGCCAAACAGCAAGTTGGAAGCAACGAAGTCCGTCATCCCTTTCGCAGCGCTGTACACACCCAACAAGAAGCTGCCTAACCTGCAGGTAAGACGTACTGTACTTACACTTGTGGGTCAGGCTGGTAACTGCGAAACTCCACCCACTGCAGGTGCTTCCATACGAGCCCGTGATGTGCAAGCAGTGCACAGCAGTGCTCAATCCTTATGCCAGGGTGGACTACTACTCTAAGGTGTGTGTCTCTCCACAGTGCTGCTCTTCTGCCACATGCTCATGTAACAGTCCCAGCATCTCCAGGCTAACCCAGTTTGCACTAATAAGGAGAGAGGGCCTGTGGCCAATGAGGTCTGCAGCTACCCTTTGCAAGTCTAAATCCTGTCGCTTCACATCACTACCTCAAAGCCGAAGTGGACCTGCACACGTGCCGCTGCTGCACCCCAGCACTACAACCACCTCTGTGAGTGGCCTGTGTGCTCAAGGCTGTGCCATGGTGGGCATGGTGGGCTGCAGGTGTGGATCTGCCCCATGTGCATCGGCCGCAACCACTTCCCTCCCCGCTACCAGGGCGTCACTGAGACCCAGCCGCCAGCGGAGCTCTACCCCAACTTCTCCACCATCGAGTACACCCTGCCACGCACACAGCAGGCAGGCGCCTAGCAGCATAGACAGCATCAGCAGGGGTGGCTTGGTGGGCTGGGCTTGGTCAGGCCATGGAACAGTATTAAGCGTTGAAAGCAGCTCAGCAGGCCTGGAGTGTTGTAATGGCCATCACAGTAGTGCTGGCATGCTAGCAGACAACATGGATTTGCTGCTGTTAGGGCTGTCCAGCCGGGTTATCGACTGTAGGAAAAGGACAAGTAGGGCTGCTGGCTGCAGCAGAGGCAGCATAATAGGCTTCATAGCCAGGCACCCTGCCTATGCTAAACAAGGGCAGCAGCAGCAGCTCAGCGTGCCAGGGCTCAAGCCACCAACAGCGTGCCTGCAAGTCAGGTCATAAGGGCCAAGCAGGTGCAGGTGGGTCCTGGCCCATCGTAGCCTCACCCATATGCATCAGTTGCTGGAGCTGCTACATCAAGGCCTGAAGTGGCCAATGCTATACCTCTACACTGCGATTGCTGCCATCTGCTTGTCTCCAACATCAGCTGCCATCTGACACACTGCTTTGTGCCGTTGTGCCATCCGGTACATTCGCTTTGGAAGATAATGTCAACTATGACAATGTGATGCTGATGATGCTGGTTATGATGATGATTATAATGCAGACACCCCAAGGCCCTGTGCCTGCCCACCCCTTACCCACTCGCTGCTGGCCCTGGCTGCAGGTCCACCCCCCGGTGTACCTGTTCCTTATTGACACCTGTGTCTCAGAGGAGGAGGTCAACGCGTGCAAGGCCTCCATCTTGCAAGCCATCACCACGCTGCCTGAGTATGTGCATGTGGGCCTCATCACCTTTGGCACCCATGTGCATGTGTACGAGCTGGGCTTCACTGAGTGCTCCAAGTGCTACGTTTTCCGTGGCTCTAAGGAGCACACACCCCAGGTGGGTTGGGGCCAGGGCTGATGCGTGCCGTGCAGGGTGAGGGTGGCGGTGCTACTGGGAGGGTGGTGCTGGGGCTATGGTGGCTGGTGCTGCTGCTGGGGCCAGGGCTGGTGGGTGTCCTGTGTCGTGAGGGTGGTGGTGCTCAAGCTGTATTGGGTGGTGGCGGTGGTGATGGATGGTGATGGGGCCAGGGCTGGCTGAGGTGCTGGGTCATATAGGGCATGAGGAATGGTGGTGGTGATGGTAGCGATGAAGAGGGGCTGAAGAAGCAAGGGCAAGTCAAGGGCATGGAAGGGCCTGGCTTGCAGTACAGCTTTCAAGGTCATGACCAGCCGCCAGCGACATGACCCAGCACACAAGGTTGTGGGCAGCAGCAGCTGATGCAGCAAGCCCGGCCTGCCACAGCTGAACTGGAAGTACACATGAAAATGCACACGCTGTTCTCAGCAGCCTCAGGTGGAGTGAGTGCTACAGGTGGACAGGAGGCAAGGGCCGAGGCAGGGGTAGGGGCTGGAGGCAACACAGAGGCAGGAGGTAGGAGTCAAGGCAGAGGCAGGAGGCAGGCCTAGAGAGGACAGCAACACTGAACTTGAGTCCGATCATGCCCCTACTGATGGAGAGGGACTCTTCTGCTGCCTGCACTCACCGCCATGGTGACACCCCTGCTCTGGTGTGGTGTGGTGCCGCAGTCCATCATTGACCAGCTAGGGCTGCGCGGAGGCCACGGGGCACCAGGCAGCCGCCACACGGCTCCCCCAGGGGCCACTGCCACGGTGGCTGGAGGGGCGGCTGGTGAGGCCCGAACAACCAAGAACGGGTGGAAGGGGTAGGGTGTGGACGAGTAGTAGGTGGGACAGGAAGGAATGGTTAGAGCACACACAGTCTACCAGTATTGTCCCAACTTGGATGGCCTGGGTGGCCTGAGTGGGGCCAGCATCCAATAGTGGCATGCCATACCCTGAATAGCATGCCTGCTACCAGGGCTGGCTCGGCCACTTGCCCTTCTGCCCAAATCTTGCTCTGCTCTGCCTTGCTCCGCCCGTACTGCCCTGTCACGTTCTGCCCTGACCTGCCCTGTTCGGCCCTGCCCTGCCCTGCCCTGCCCCAGTATGACCTAACCTAGCTCGCCCTGGCCCTGGTCCCCCCTACCCCGCCCCACCCCTACTGCCCCACCCCCCATGCATGTCTGCAGTGGGCCCTGCCGCACGCCGCTTCCTGCTGCCCCTGGGTGAGGCGGAGTTTGCGCTGACCACTGCGCTGGAGGAGCTGCAGAAGGACGCATACCCCGTGCCCACCTCCACGCACCGCCCAGCCCGCTGCACCGGCACGGCACTGCAGGTGGGTCAGGCCGCTGAGTCCAGGGGCTCTGGTGCAGCCTACCTGGCCTGGACCTCAGGCATGCACTGGTTCAGCACTGGGCACATTCATAGCACACTTGCAGCACATGCCCTGCAATGCTGGTGTTCTGGCTGCGTCAGACGTGTAGGTAGGGTCTGGCGCCTGGGTACTAGCACTGGTGCCTTTGTAGGAGTCTAGGCAGCAGTGACACAGACCACCCTTGAGAAGCACCCACCCACTGATGGGTATGCATGCTGTTCAGGCACTGGCACTGATACCTATGGACTCAGCTTTGTGTCCTCAGCAGCGATGCCATGTGTAGCACATGCCCTGGTTTGTGAGGAGTGTTGTTCTAAGGCTGGGTCAGAGGTGGCTGGCTTGGCCCCGGCCTGCTCTGTTCTGTTCTGGGAGTGATCTGCTGCAATGTCAGTTGCCCCCACCACCATCTCACAAGGGCCCTGGGCTAACCAACCTCACCAGCATGATGTGCGGCAACTCACATTCCAGTTTGACCCTGCTGAAGGTCAGTCAATGCCGAGTGTGACCCAGTGTGCCTGGCGTCACACTGTTCACACTGACAACCTTGCTCACTGGCAACTCATGGCCAGCGTGAGCCTTGGTGCGTCTTCACCTGTGCTGGGGGTGGCGCTGGACTGCAGGTCGCCAGCACTTTGCTGGGCGCCTGCCTGCCAGCCGGCAACTGCCAGGCACGCATCCTATCCTTTGTGGGCGGCCCCTGCACGGAGGGAGCCGGCAAGGTGGTGAACAGGGAGCTGGCGGAGGAGATGCGCTCTCACAAGGTGTGACTCAGACATGGAACAAGTGTGACCATGAGTCTTGAAGGGATATTCCATGGTGCCAAGTGCATGCACGCCTGCCATGCAGCACAGCATTCACATGCCTGATGCTCACATGCTGCGCGTGAGTGTCTCACGCATGACTTAGCAATGTGCAAATGACATGCCATCTTGGTAGCTCTTCCTGTCATGGCATGGGCCAAACGCTGGCATGGCAGTGGCATGTGCATTGTGCTTCAACCTCCCTGTTGTGGAGTTGACTGTGCTGCTCTTGCCATGCTGTTGGACGGCCCCAGGACATTGCCAAGGACGGGGCGCCCCACTTTGTCAAGGCACGCAAGTTCTACAACAGCATTGCTGCACAGCTAGTGGCCCATGGTCACACCCTGGACATGTTTGCCTGCGCACTGGACCAGGTGGGCCGTGGAGGGGCAGGAGGGGTCAGGTGGAGGTAGGCGCACTGGACCAGGTGGGCGTCAAGCCAGCCTCAGCCTCTAACCCAGCCTCAGAACAACACTCCTCACGAACCTGGGGGACAGTGAGCTCAGATGGGGGACGGCGAGGGCAGGTGGGACCAGGGAGCCTGTAGCTGCCATCGCCCTGCTGTCCACGTTGGGCTGCAGCTTACAGCCAGTTGGGCCTGCTAGAAGACTGCCTGGGTGAGAGGTGGCTGGCTGGCGTGAGCCAGGTGTTGTCACAGCTTGTGTTGTCACAGCTCGTGTTGTCACAGCTTGTGTTGTCACAGCTTGTGTTGTCACAGCTTTGTGAGCTGACACAACACAATGCGTGATGGTGGTTGCTTTGCAAGGAGTACCAGGCTAGGATAGCGCATGCTCACAACCCGACAGTGCTGAAGCAAGGCTGACAGCTGTTGGTGATGACACATTCAGGAGCATCAGCAGCACCCCATGGCATGAGGGTGATGAATATGTCAAGGCCATGCACCCGCTGAAATAGTGCCCCGTGTTTGGACAGTACACCTTTTCTGGGCTGTGCTGGTGGTTTGGGCCGTGAAGCGTGGGCTGGTCTAAGCTGTGTGGTCTAAAGATGGTCTGAGCTGAAGATTATGCACCATGTTTGGAGAGTACACTCTCTCTGGGCGGTGCTGGGCTGTGATGCAAAGCTGGTACCTGCAACCTTGAACGCTCGTCCCGTCCCTCCGCTGTCCGGTCACCTGATGACCCTGGTCTGTTGACGGTGCTGTCCTGTGCAGTTTTGTCCATGCATGCAAGCACAGCTGGGCTGTGACCTGCCATGCAGCTGACTGCCTGCCTGGCCTGCCTGGCAGGTTGGTATGGCCGAGATGCGGGAGATGCTGCTGACCACCGGCGGTGTGGCGGTGCAGACTGACACTTACCACAAGCCTGTGTTCAAGGTGTGGAGGTCACGGGCTTTGCATGGTGTTACATTTGGGGAGTGAACATTGATTGGGAAAGGGAACTGGCAATCTGTATATAGGATTGCAAAATGAAAGAAAGATGGGATATTTGGATTCGAAACAGAAACAGGACGGTATAGAGAGGATGGCTGGCAGAGTGATGGAGTGCTGGCTATGAGGGCCGCAGCATGGAGGAGTGCTGGTGGAGGGGGAAGCAAGATTCACACCGAGGGCCAACTCCTCCTCATGCCCCTTAGCCTCAAGCCCAGCTACAGCACTTGCCGCCCCTCTTCCAGCTTCAGCTGAAAGGAGCTGCAAGGCCCCCCTGGGATGCTTGGTGTCCGTGCCGAAGTAGTTGTCCCACCTCCAGCTGGCCGCTGCTGCCTTGTTCCCGCTGTGGCGAGGAGCCTAGGGTGCTGCACCCGCTGCTGCTTTGGACTGATGCTCACCTCTGGCTACCTGCTGCTGCTGCCTCAACCAATGCCCTGCAGGAGACGCTGAAGCGCCTGTTTGCAAAGGATGGTGAGGAGGGCTTTGTGGGGTGCAGCAGCAACGCCACCTTTGAGGTGCTGCCCTCCAAGGACATCAAGCTGGCTGGGCTGCTGGGGCCAGCCGCACGGGCTGATAAGAAGAGCCCGTACATTGCTGAAGCGGAGGTGGGAAGAGGGAGGGGACAAGGGGGGTAAGGGAAGGGAACAGGCAGGAAGGGTGGGCTGGGATAAGATGGGGAAGATGAAGGATGGTTTGAAGTGAGGTGAGGAAGAGCAAGGAGAGAGCATCAGGGGAAGGGAAGGCTGGGCGTGGGCAGCAAGACGGAGGGTAGGGGTGGGGCAGAGAGGTGGGGTGCATCAAGGTGGCTTAGGCAAGGCAGCCTTACATGACAGTCCTAGGTAGCAGGGTTCGGCTGCCTAGAAGGGCAGGTTTGGGAGGGGTGGTAAAGCTAGCACTGCCGCTGCTGCTGCTACACATCATGCCATGCCATGTCAGCTGAGTGGGGTGGGCTGCAGCACCCGGTGGCTCTCCTGCCACCTGCTGGCACTGACCTGGTGTTGCATGGGGGCGGTGCTGGCGCAGGTCGGCCTGGGCGGCACCTCACAGTGGAAGCTGGCCGGCCTGGACCAGGACACCACAGTGGCGGTCATCTTTGAGATCACTGCAGCCACAAAGTGGGTGACAAGAGGGGTGGGGAGGGGCAGGGTCGGCAGCAACCTACCACAGCCACCCACTATAGCCCTCTGTGAGACTTGTGTCTTCACAACCACCCATGCAACGTACTGAAACCAATGTATGAATGTTTTACATCAACACATCCATTCACATATCTACATCAGTCCACATTGGCATGGGCTACCGCACGGCGTTGGTGGAAAAGTAATCCTGCAAGGGGAACTGCCTCTTAAACGGTAACCCTGCAAGGAACCCACTGCCAACGCCACCTCAAACAAAACCTAACACTGCAACATACCTAGCATGCCAAGGCACGGGCATTACTCCAATTGGTTGCAAAGACTCGGCCCCTACCCCAGCCTGCCCTGCCACCTGTGATGTACTGTGGTTGCTCACAGGGAGGGGGAGAGCCAGGCCTCCCAGCAAGGGGGCACACCACAGTTCTTCCTGCAGTTCCTCACCCGCTATATGCACTGGAGCGGGCAGCTGAGGCTGCGCGTGTCCACCATCACACGCCGCTGGGTGGATCCTGGCAATGTGGCTGAGCTCATCACAGGTGCGGTCAGATGAGGGGAAGAAAGGAGGGGAGGGGACAGGGGAATAGAGATTGGGAAGGGGAGGGGACAGGGGAATAGAGATGGGGAAGGGGAGGGGAGGAGAGGGAAGGGGAGAGATTTGGAATCAAGGGGTTAGAGATGGAGAGGGATAGGGATGAAGGGAGTTCTGAAGTTCACCCAGGGCAGCGCTTAGTTAGGCCATCTTGCCAGGCTGTGGTACCTTAATTCAACTATGTATTGACCGGGTTGGGCTGTGCTGCCTCTGTAGTACCTCCAACAGGCTGTGTATTGACCAGGTTGGGGTGTAGTGCAGGCGATGATGAATGGTAGGAGGCAAGGGTGGGGAAAGGCAGGGGGCATTGCGGCCAGGTATGGAGGAGCTGCTGCACGCCAGCCTATTGCTCTTTGCTGGATGATCCCTAGGAGCAGTGAGGCAGCCTCTGCGGGCCCTCAGGTCCCCAAGCAGTGCCTGTGCAGGTTTTGACCAAGAGGCTGCGGCCGTCCTCATGAGCCGGCTGGTGACCCACAAGATGGAGGCTGAGGACGACTTTGACGCGACACGCTGGCTGGACCGCGCCCTGATTAGGTTGGCACAGGTGAGGCTGTCAGGGTGGCGGCATCCAGGGGCGGGTGGGGTGCCAGGGTTACAATAGGATGCCACTGGCCCATGCGTTATTCTGCAAGGAAATGGTAAGGAAGCAGGTAGGGGTGCCAGGAAGCGTGCAGGAGGGCAGGTAGAGTGCCAGGGTCACAGCAGGCAGGCGCTGGGCCATGCTTGGTGCAGGTAGGGGTGGTGAGGCAGGCTGAGGGGGCCAGAGAGTGGTCAGGGCGGGCAGGGAGGGGATGGCGTTCAGGGGGAGGCAATGAGACAGGGTTTAGGGGGCAAGCCTGGGTGACGTAGTCTATCTGAGCACTTGACCCAAAGTGAGCCAAGGGCTGTGTCGCTGGTGACGACACCACGCCAGCATTAAGTGGAATGGCACTGCAGGATGCGTGCTTTGTGCTTAGGCCCTGCCTCACTACCTCCTGGTTGCTGCGCTACAGGCAGGGACATATGCTGCAGGTTGGCTGCTGCTGCAGCTGCAGCTGCACACACACACACACATGCACACGATGGGAAGGGAACCTTAGTGCCACGCGGTGTGAAGTTGGTGGTGGTGGTGGTGGTGGTGATCCGTGTTGTATGATGATCCGCACTGAGTGTGCTGTGCTGCTGTGCGTGCCACCACTTTGCATGCGCAGCGCTTCGCTGACTACCGGCCTGATGACGTCATGAGCTTCAACCTGCGGCCTGAGCTGTCCTTCTACCCCCAGTTCATGTTCAACCTGCGCCGGTGGGTGTCTGCAGCAGCAGGGCAGGCACACGCTGCCATGCCACTGGCCCCGGGCCCCAGCAGGTAGGGGGCAACTGGCTGATTAGTGCCCCTGCATGGAGTAGGCATGGCGACCCAGCCATCCCAATTCAAACATCAGTGACAGCCAAGATTCGCCAAACTGTGCGTGGTACAGCGCCTCATGATGTGCCCTTGCATAAGGTAGGCATGGCGACCCAGCTGTCAGTCTTTGGGGCTCGCCAGCATCGTCACCTCCGCTGCCCTTGTGCTGGGTGCTGGGTGGCTGCAGCTCCCAGTTTGTGCAGGTGTTTGGCAACAGCCCAGACGAGACAGCTTACTACCGCCTCATGCTGTACAAGGTGGCCGTGTCTGATGCCATGGTGAGGTGCTGCAGCTGCTGCTGTAAGACAGGTGAAGACAGGGGTGGGAGTCGTTCAATACTTGGTCTGGGTCAATTCATGACTTTGTCTGGGTCAATTTTTTAAAGCATGACAGGGGTGGGAGTAGTGAGAGTCAGGGTCAGCTCTTGGGGCGTCATAGGGGTGACGGCAAGACCTTTGTGCAGGCCACCTGGGACTGCTTCACAAAGGCAGGCTGCACGTCTGCTGTACAAGGGCCACTAGGGCAGACTGCTGCGTGGCCCTGCATGGTGCACACTTGTCAAGCTGGCTGGTGCAGGCTGGTGTGGTCTGGCTGAGGTGCTGTTGGTACCGCCGTGTTTCCATCGTGTCCACCCGCATTTCCATTGTGTTAACCTCGACATTTCACAGCATTCTCGATCAGACGTGAAAACCTCCTGTGGCTGGCGGCGTGTGGTCGGCTGATTATGGTACAACGCTGTCAGCCTGGTATGGCTGCCATGGCCTGGCATGTGGTGCATGGTGTGTGGCATGGATTGAGGTTGAGCCTGCTGGCTGGCCCTGCTGCCCAGGTCATGATCCAACCTCAGCTCACCGCATATCACTTCAACGGTCCCCCGGAGCCAGTGCTGCTGGACGTGCAGTCCATCCTGCCGGACCGCATCCTGGTGCTGGACACCTACTTCTACTGTAAGCAAACCAGCTGCACAACGTCCCAACCTCCCCTCCCCTGCTGACTAACCCACCTGATTTGCCATCATGGCAGACTGGCATGTCTCATGCACTTTCTCTGCCTCCCTGCCCCTGCACACCTCCGCAGTGGTTGTCTTCCACGGACAAACCGTGGCTCAGTGGCGCAAGGCCGGGTACCACAACCTGCCGGAGCACACCGCCTTTGCCACACTGCTGGCCGCACCCCAACAGGAGGTCAAGGAGATTGCAGCCAGGCGCTTCCCGGTGCCACGCATTGTGGACTGCGACAAGAATGGCAGCCAGGTGCGGACTGAAAACAGTAGGGCCTGCCTGCCTGGCTGCCTGCCTGCTTACCCACCTGCCTGGCTGCCTGGCTGCCTGCCTGCCTGCCTGCCTGCCTGCCTGCCTGCCTACCTGCCTGCCTGCCTGCCCGCCTGCCCATTTCAGGCGCGTTACCTGCTGGTCAAGCTGAACCCCAGCTCTACCTACAGCAGCGCCATGCCCACCAGCGCCGAGGTCATTAACACAGACGACGTGTCGCTGGCCACATTCACAGAGCACCTCAAGCGCCTGGCAGTGCAGTCCTGAGCTCCACCTGGCAATTACCAGCTCAAGTGGTGGTGTAGTCCTGAGCATCACCTGGCCACCTTCACAGCCCAGGTTGTGGTGGTGGTGGTGGTCATGACGATGCAGCGCAGAGTTCCACAGCAGATCACAGGCATCTCATGCCAGGCCAGGTTACAGAGAGAGGGATGGCGTTGCATGTCAGAGCACGGCAGTGCATGGCTGAACATAGCGCCGTTATCTTGTGAGTGTCACAGTAGGCTGTGGTGGCCAGATGGCCCGGGCAAGCCTTGACCTGTGGGGAGGGTCAGTAGAGCAGCGGGCAGTACCCTCATGCCCGCCATGATGGCGTCCAAGGCGTGCAAGGAGGCGAAAATGTGCAAGTGCCATGTCATGGCAGGACAGTTGCTACCGGCAAACGGTCCACAATGTGTATGGCATAGCTGTGCGCTGTATCCCTTGACTGCTTGTGAGTTCGTGAGGCCTTGCAATCTGCACAGCACTTGGCTGCGGTTTCAGTACATCTGCTGGCGGTATGCCTGCCGACATGGGCGTCATGCCAGGTTCGTGGTGCGTGATACGCAAGTGCACATGCACGCGACAGGAGCATGATGACCGGCAATGGCGGTGTCTTAACCCAAGGCTCCCACAGCTACAGCGCGGTGCACGTTGTTTGCTTGCTGGTTATCGAGCTGCGCTTCGCGGCGCGATGGAACACGGCACTTTACGGATCACTATCGGAAAACTCCCCCAGCCATGCAAATCTCCAGTTGTGTAGGCCGCGACCAAACTGTAACCGGGCTGGAGGCGGCTCAGGCGGCTGGAACAGCTTCCCCTGGCTTGAAAGCTGCTGGTGCCCCTGGCGCTTTGAGGTCCACAGCCCCCCTGAGCAGGTCCAACAACTCATGTAACGAGTGCACGATGAAGGTGGGCTTCTGCTCACCCTCCAGCTGCGCACCCCTGCATGGCGGGCACAATACGCAGACAGCTGTGCCAATACCCGCTGACTCCTCTGATTCCAAGCGCTTCCCCCCAACCCTCCCTGCTTAGATCCCACTGACCAGCAGCCGTGTCCCACTGACAGCTGTGTGCGTGCTCCTTTCACAACATTTACATGCTGGAAAATGATGGGCAGCATGCTGTGGCCCCCTTGTCAGGCTGCTTGGCTCGCAGCTGCCCCCTTCTGCTTATGCCCTTATCCTTCAGCCCTGCTGACCTGTAGCCATTGACGCCGTCGAGGTCCAGCAAGGCGGTTAGCGCGCCTGCTCTGTTGCCACTGACCTGCAACAAGCCGACAGCACAGCAACATCAACAGCTCAGAGCCTGCATGGCATCGCTACAGCCAATGTCACGAGTCGACAGAACACACGTCACAAAGGGGGCTGCAGCCAACACACCACCTACCAGTGGACTGCTGATCACACTTGTGGCTTGCTTACTAATGAGTAACCATGGCGGTTGTGGTGGTTGTGGTGCAAGGGCATCGGCCTGAACAGGTCTAAGACAAGCTGATAGTTTGGAGAGGTGCCCAGTGGTGTCCAGTTGGCTGGATGGAATGTGCCATCGGTGTGGGGTTTGTAGTCATCAAGGGTGCGACCGAGGATGCTTCAACTTGGTTGGAGTAGCTGAGTGAGATTACTCGCAGGCAAACATGTTGTTCCTTGTTGAATGAGTTTTGTTTGTCTGAACAGGGGAAAGAGTTGATGTAACATTGTTGAGTGTGTGCAAGGCCGCAGGACAGTTACCACGCCAGTGGCAGGTCAACCAGCATTGCTGGTGCTGAGCATATGGCCATCATCTTCCACACAAGGCATTTGCCAATGAGCCTACTGGCAGATATTGGTGGATACTGTGTGGTCCCGCTGATGATGGCGATGGGCTACTAGTCAGAGGAAGGGGCTATGCAAGGCCCCTGGTCAGTCAGCGCACCTACCAGGTCAACCTGCGTTGCTGGTGCTCAGTGCATGCTGGGTGCCATGTGTGCAACAGGGAGGCATGTGGGGCTATTAGGCCCTAGGCCCTGCTAGTGCTGAGTATGCGCTGAGGCGTCCATGCGCTCAAGAGGGCTCTGAGGGCTCTGAGGGACAAGGATCAGGGGCTACTGCGTGTGTAGCGCTGCAGGCAGTGCGCTGCTGGTGGCCTAGCGCTGGGAGTGTACAGGCTGTCCCGGGCCTGGCAGGCTGCAACTGACCAAGCTTGGGAGCTGCAGAGTGTGCCACACTGCTGACAGCACTGCAGCGCTGCCGCACTCACAATGTCGTCCTTGACAGAGTCGCCCACCATTAGGAGCTGGGTGGCAGGCACGCCCCAGACGGTCGCCATGTGCAGCAGGGCCTGCGTGGAGGCACGCTCTCCACCCTCACATGGGCCGCCTTACTCCCCTGCACCACCCTCTAGTATAAGGACAGTGAAAGTCGCAACTGGCCTCCTCTCAGCCTCAGGGGTGGCACATCAGCAGGTCATGTTGCAGCTGGATAGCTGCCAGCCACGGCACAGCAGCCCAGCGGGGTCAGCAGGTGGCTGCAGTGCCCTTGACACCTCAGCAGCACTGCAGCAGCAGCCGCAACAAGCAGCTGGTATGCAAGAACACGCAAGTCCCAACACGTCAGTGAAAGTGTGGATGATATGTTCAGGCTGCCCACCACCTCGGCCACCACCATCCAGGCTCTCTACCACATCCTCACCTCGGGGCTGGGCTTGTAGGCAAACGACGACTCGCGAGAAATGGCCGGCTGGAACGGGCTGGCCAGGCCGAGGCCCGCCAAGTGGCCGTGCAGATGCTCCACTGAGGTGGAGACATTTCGGGTGACAAGGCCGCGAGGGATGCCTGCTGCGTCGCACAGGGCGCACAGCTCCTGCACCCCCGGCATGATTTGCATCCGTGCCAGGGCCTACGCTGCACAGCAGAGCACAGCAAGCACGGCACAGGGCATGGCACGGCTTGATTAATCTGGGTCCTTGTCTACTGCAGCCACGATGAAGGCGTGGCTGGCTCTGCTGCTTCTCTACTCTGCTGCTTCCACTACTGGCTTCACTACTGCCGTCACAGCAGGGTGGAGTCCAATGCATCATCAGGCTGGGGCACAGGGTGAAGAGCTTGGGTGGGCTGAGGCAAGTTGAAGTGGCTGGACAGCAGGCTGGCGGGCCTTGCTCGTGCCACGGCCACTCTGTGGGGGGTGTCGGTTGCTCTTTAGCCAGGTGTGTTGTGGAGGAGGACTGTCTCGTGTGGCTTTGTTACGCTTGCATGGTTAGCCTGGTTAGCCTGATGCGCATGTGACACAGACTGTAATGTGACCCAATTAACAAATCGACAATCCAGCGACAGCTCACATCGCATTATGGCTAAGAAGAAGCGGAAGGGCAGCGGCAAGGAAAAGAAGGGCCCGCCAAAGAAACAGAGAGGTTCGTATCCCTAGCTGACTGTGAGTTACGCGCTGTGTAATAGCCCGTCGCTCCTGTTGGTTCCATCGCAGCGTCTCGTTCCCATCAAGGCAAGCAACGACAGGAGCGCCGGGATGGCTGGAACACGCGCAGACGCCAGGTGACAGGCCGCGCCCGCCTTGTGTGTCCCCACACTGTTTGTGTCCCCGCATCGTGTCTTGGCCCGTCAAAGTGGCCTGCCAAAATGTCAATTGTGCTTGGCTGCAGGTTATCAAGGTCCTGGAGGCCGCTGTGCTGCGCGGGTGCAAGAAGACGAGACGCAAGCTGCGGGAGCACCTCCAGCTGCAGGCTGAGGTGCATTCCCAGCTCCGCGTCATCGCGCCGCAATTTGAGTTGCGCATTTTTCTGACCTGCCTGGTGGGCTACCCCAACCCGGGGTACCGCAGCGCCACTGAGCCTCCAGTCGTGCAGCCGCCCCAAGCACCCAATGCACCTCCCTTACCCCCACTACCCCCGTGCGCCCCTGCCCAGCCTGGCCCTGCCCAGCCTGCCAGCATGGAGTGTGACAGTAACTCTGACTCCGAGTCAGATTGTGGTTCTGAGCCAGAGTCGGAGCCAGAGCCGGAGTCAGAGCCAGAACCCGAGCCAGTCACGCACCCCCCCCCAAGGCGCTGCAGCGCCAGTCTGGCAGCCCTTGCACCCGCAGCACCCACTGGCCCTCCCTTGCCCCTTGACTGCGAGGACCCTGTCATGCTGAGGCAGCTCAAGGAGTTCTGCATATTCTATGCCAACCCTACAACCAGCTGCAGCGACGCCTTGTGCGCCCAGGGCAGCGCCGCCACCCCATGCTCATGCCCGCAACCAGCAAACGAGTGGCATTGGCACCCAGGGAGGGTGGGGTGCTGATGCGGTGCTGTGGGCCTGCTGCAAGGTGGTGTGCAGGCCCAGGGGCGCAGGCCAGCGGCGGGGCAGGGTGGTGCTTGTGGATGAGCACCGCACCACCCGGGTCAGCTCAGCAGTGAATGGCAAGCAGCCATGTGAGGAGGAGCTGGACCATGATCAGCCCACCAGGCGTGCAGGCTGGAAGCCCCCAGCAGGGCAGGTGGAAGCCCGCCTGGTGCGCCCAGCCTGGAGCCAGCAGCGTGACCAGCCAGTGCGGGGCCTGCTGTGGTGCCCGGTAGTGGCCCCCTGCAAGCCCCACAGGCCCCACGCAGCAGCCAGGCAGCCACACGGCCAGCAGCCTCGGAGCCAGGGCCCGGCACTCCCCCACCAGCCAAGAGCAGCAAGCGCACCAAGGCTGAGCAGGCAGCTGATCCCACCCAGCCCACCAAGGGCAAAGGCAAGGCCCAGGGCAAGGCTGCCAAAGCCAAGCCAGCACCACAGCCAGGCAGGTGGCTGGACAGGGACTGCAATGCTGCGCTGAACATGCAGCGCATTGGGGAGAGCAGGTGGCGCCCACTGGAGCTGTGCTACTGGCCAGAGCAGGGAGCTCTACCAGCCAAGGGCAAGGAGTACCCAGGCCTGGGCTACAAGCGGCTGCGAGACAGGCAATAATGTAGGTGGTAGGCGGCTCATGTGCCATGTGCACTGGGTTACTCCACACAGCCCAATAACACCGTTTGAGTCGGGCCACTATTGCCCACTAGTATATTCCCGCTAGTGGCTGCTAGTGGCCACTACTGGTCCGGCTCAAATGGAGGCCCTAGTGAGGGACAAGGGGATTGAGGCAAGTTGAAGTGCTAGTGCTAGGGCTCTCTGACCCATGGCCTTGTGCGACGCAGGTCCCAGTTTTGGAGGATGAGAGGATACCTGCTGCACCATTCACACCCTGCCTGTGAGCCTGTGTTGTTAACCCCGCAGCTGCCCTGACAGCTGCATGGGTCTGCAGGGGGCAGGTCAGCGTGTGGCAACGATGTTGAATGGCATACACCATGCAATGCCATGTCCACCCTGACTGGCCACCTGCCTCGGCCTCTATCTCAGCAATGACAGCGAACGCCTGCTGCCGCCTCTGCTGCGGCCAGCTATTGATGACGTCCAGAATGTCCCCCTGGACAACGCCACACCGGCGCCTGCACAGCAAAACACCAGCGTGTTTTGTGGGGCATGAAAAGCAGCATGAAAAGCAGGATACAGACAGCAAGGTCTGGCATGGAGTCGAGGTGGGCATGGTGCATGGTGGGGCCTCGAAGAACAGCATGGTGTCAGCCAGACCTGGCCTCGAGTTTAGGTGAGCATGGTGTACAGCTGCGAGCCCTGCGCCCGACTGTGTTGCTCACTCTGTAACACGTGGTGCTGAGGAGGGCGTGGTGGTGAGGGCGGCTGCGGGCTGGGTGACCCTGCCTGGCTCCCAGGCTACTGTGTGACAGGAGGTGCGCTGAGGGCAGGAGGGTGCAGGTTTGTAGGGTGGCGGCGAGGACTTTGGTTTGAGAGGTTGAAGAGCAGGCTCACATCAAGTACACATTCGCTGGTGTGGGTAATATGTATCCTGTGAGGGTGGCTCTGGGACTGAGGTGCGCGCCTGGGTGGTTCAGAGTGGTTGGGCACGTACACAGAGGGTGGCCAAAATCTGATAGGCCTGATTCGGCGGTTCTCCCGGTTCCGCGCTTGAACACGCGCGCTTCCTTCCGTGCACCGTCCTTTGCGTGCGTATTGGTGGTGTGGGGCAGCATGGGGCAGCGCGTCACGTTCCGACGGCTGAGATCTGACCCCCGCCTGTCACGCACTTTTTGACCCTCCCGGCAACTAAGGTGCCGCTTGCACCGCTGCAGCACGGAACACGCGCGAGTCAGCCCCTTCTAGACACCTCGGTAGGTGCCCGATGTGGCGCAGCCTTTGCGCCCCATTTGCTCGTTCGCTCAGGCCGCGGCCTTGCGGCAAAATTCGCCTTGGCTGGGTTGATCCTGTTGATCCATGGCCTCATGTGCCCAGATCCCACCGCACACCACCGACCCCAATGGCCAAACTGACCACTGGGGCTGCTGGGCAGTCCACCAAGGCTTCCAGCAGCGCAGGCGATAGAGCCAGCAGGCTCTCCGAAGCTGCTCGGGCCTACCTCAAGCCTAAGCGGGGCCAACCACAGCCGTCCATCGCTGCCCTGGCCCAGCAGTTCAGCGTCCCCTATGCCACCCTCCACGGGGTCATCAAGAGGGGTGGGGTGATTGCAAAACGGGGGCGGCCAGCAGTTTTGTCAGCTGTAGCGGAGCAGCAGCTGGTGGTGGGGGCCCAGCAGCAGGGTGTGGGGGTGACCAAGACAGCACTGCTGGCAGCCGTGAGGACGACGCAGCGGGTCACGGAGCGCAAGGGCAAAGTGGACCCCTTTAAGGGAAAGGCCCCTGGCAAGAAATGGCGCCAGGGGTTCATGCGGTAATTATTTATAATTATTTACTTGAAGCATATAATTAAACACTGATAACAATACATGTCGGGCGGCATTTGAAAAGAGCGTGCACTCTAGAAGTGGCTTACACCCCCCAGACAAGGATAACATGCTAGCAGCAGCAGCAGCCAGCATGGAGGGTGGCAAGCAGCAACCAGCCTTCAAACCCTGGGTCCCCTTGACAATCGACGCCGCAATGTTGCGTGTTGCAGCTCAGCGATCAGCCCAACCGCAGCCCAGCTTACGTTTCCCAGCAGAGGATAGGTTTTATTTCAAGCATGAGGTGGTTGCTGAGGCAGCCAAGAAGGCCGTGAAGAAGAGCAAGTGAAATTTCAAGTAGCATGCTGACATGCCCATGCACACAACTTTGAGGGACTGCCATCAGCCTCATGCCCATGTTATTAACGACCTGAGTGACCTAGTGGGGGCAGAGGGGTATGGTGTAGCTGTGTTGAGAGTTGCAGGTGCTTGTGTCCCCTGGATTTGTTGCAGTTGCAGCATATCAGCATTAGGACAACTTGGCTGCAAAACTGGGGTTAAAGGGGTAGCTGACTTTGTATCACCATATCTCAGCAGCCACTGAGTGAAAGAAGATGAGCAAGGGCACAGCACACAGAGGGCAACGTATGCTGCATGGCTGTGTGCTTCTTGGCGACCAGTGCACACTCCTTGGCCAGCAGCACCGAAAATGCTATCAATTCTATCAGGTTTAGGCCAGCCTCTGTGTACCAGAACTGTGAAGCTTGGTAAACCGGTATCAAGCGAGACCGCATGTGGCCAGTTGAGTCTTTAGTTACATGTGTTGCAGCATGCGGCGGTAACACCCATGCTGCACACCGGTGCATGTCCTGTTATGGTGATGGTGGTGATGATGTGGTAAAAACCTGCCCTGCTGTGGCAGAGAGCTGTGTAAGAGATATGGCCAGCCCATAAGCTGGTGTGTGGGTAGAAGGCTGACGCCCAGTCCTGCTCAATCATGCACTGGTTGTAGTGGGCTGCACTGGAGTCTAGCATCAGCCGTTTGGGTGCTGGGTGGTGGTGCGTAGACATATGATCAACAGCCCACAGCTTGATAGCAATACTGTGGGAAAGCCTCTGTTTGCCTCTCAAGCCCATCCCGCACTTTACCTCATGTCGATGAAGTCTATGCAGGGAACTGTGAGCGTGCCATCTGCAGCACCACAGCGGCAGCGTGCTGTGTACTGTGTATGGTGCAGTGGGTGCATGGCCTCATCTTTGCGCACCCATGTCGAATGCGATGCCTGATACGACAGGTCGACAGGTGGAGCCGGCGCGGGTCTGCGCCATGGCCACGACAGACGGCCGGGTGGCTTGTCGCGACAGAGCTGCCAGCAAACCCACTCGCGCCAAGGGCTTCATTGCTGCCACTTGTATATTGTAGGCATTTTTCAGATATGATGCAAGCATTCAAGTATGGAGGTCCCAACATGGAGATGTGCAATCTTCATGCGCGACGCTAGCCCTATATCTGACAATGATATACAACCAACAGGTCCCAACATGGGGGTTATAACCTATGATGAATAATAATGTATGCCAAGCCCTGACTGAAAGTGGTTGACTGTAGCGGAGTCAAACAGTTGTTCCACGTTGAATGAGTTTTGTTTGCCTGAAAGTGGTTGGCTGTCCCATGAGTCAGATATTTCTGATGCACATGCCTTCGACACTCAGATTGCAAGACCCCTCCGTAGCTCTAGTGCATCAGGTCTTTCCGTAGAAATCCTGCTCGACAGCCTGACGGCGAGTGGGTGGTTGCGAGTTCGCGTATGGCCCAGACCCCTGGCTGCTTGCTGGACCTGCTTGTGGCCCAAGGCGGTAACACAGGAATACGGTGCGATGAACTGCCCTGAAACCCTTGTCACGACCTCAGCTACCTTGTATCTCACTTTCTTTACTTTGCTCCTGCGCAGATTGTCATTTCAGGCAAACCTGGTGAAGCCACTGCAGTTGGCGGATTGGCCTTTCCACTGGGCTGCCCTAAACGGGGACACCACCTTGGCGGTGTTTGTGTACCAGCATGCCCCAGAGCCGTTGCGGCGCAGCTACATGGTGCAGCTGCCTGTGGCCGTGTTTTCAGCCGGTGGCCTGAATGGCACCACTCCATGGAGGAAGCCGCTGGTAAGGCAGCAGGGGCATGGCAGGCATTCCACATGGGTAGTTTGCAGAAGGCCAAAAGCCACCCGGGTAGTTGGCACGGGTAGTTGACACGGGTAGTTGACAGAAAGCCAATGGTCAAAGCCTCAACACTGGTGGTCACAGAGAGTAGCATGCGATGCGCAAGTTACATATGAAAATGTGAATGTGCCCGTGCAGCCATGCAGCTGACAGTGACTGTGACCCTCATCATCCATTGGGCAGCTGTTGGCAGGTGCAACAGGGACAGGGAGATCAGGGTGCAGGAGGTACGCCTGGTGTGGCATAGTGAGTAGCAGTGAGGCCTGGCCATGTCCTGGCAGGTGCAAAAGGAGCTTCCCAGCTTGGTCAGGTAGCAGTGACAATGGCCTGCCCTGCCGTGCTCTGCAGGGCGTCTCTCCCCATGAGGCTGCACTACTAGCAGGTGAGCTGGTTCATGGACCACACACCAGTGGCGACAACACCACCGAGCACTGCGCCCATGTCATGGCGTGCAGCATGCAGCCCACCATGGCAGGCAACGACCTGTCAAGGCAGGCAATGAGCTGAGAGTAGCGAGTAGCGGTGGTGGCCATGCCAGTGCCAGAGACTGTCGACAAATGTCAACTCCAGTATACAAATACAAATGTCAACTCCAAATGTCAACTCCAGTAGAGTGCAGGCGCAGGGTGCAGCATGAAGAGCAGGGCCAGCGTCAAGGCATTGCAACTATTCCTCATGCCAGCAGCCAGCATGCCCCACCAGACATCATGCTGCTACCTACCCCTGTTGCCAACCATCGTCTGGTGCACATGGTCAGCCCAAGCCCTAGCTCTAGCCCTAGCTTTAGGCCAGCTGGGCAGGGCTCTTCTGCAGCTCACCAGGGCAAAGCAAGGTCCAGCTCAGCCAAGTTCCTGGCTTGGCGGTCAGCAGCCTTGCAGTGTGGTTACGCTGCCAGCTTGTCCAAAATCCTCTGGCTAGAGCATAAACTTGGCGCCTGCATGGCGGGTGAGAGGTAGGGTGGGGGGGAGGTGGGGCAGGTCATGGCAGGGGGCATCATGGGCCTACCCCTCCCCTGCGCAGGCCATGCGGCCACAGCCCAGGCGCTTCAGGCTATGGAGCAGGGCGTCCCCCTGCACTGGAGCCCCCAGCGCAATGCCGCCTACCCAGCAGCCACACGGTGAGCAGAGAGCAGGAAGGTACCCGTGGCCTCATCTACTTGGGCAAGGCAAGGCAGCCACATCAGGTCTATGGCCTTACTGGCATAAACCCACCATCACTTGGCTGCATGGATGCAAATGGGATGTGGATTGGAGCGTGAGGGAAGGTGTGGGCAGGGAGTAACGGAGATGGGGTTGAGTGAAGCATGAGGTGTACGGGGCTGCCACTCCGCGTGTGTGTCTGTCTATCTTTGTGTCATGCTTTTCCCGCCATGCAGGCTTAAAGTCCGACAGCTGGTCCAGTCTCTGAGCCTCAGCAGCTGGTTCTGCTGCTTGCCAGGGCCGGCTCGTCAAGCTCTAGTGGCGGCTGCAGCGTCTGACATTGCCCGCACCACTGCCTGGCCAACCCTCACTGCAGCTGACTGGCAAGCAGCAGCACCCCTGGTAGGTGCAGTCACATGCGCTTTGTGTGACCAGTGGCAAGACGCCCATGGCGGAGTGACAAGAGTGACATGAGCTAGGGGAGTGAGGCAGAAGTGCTTGCTTGAGCTGCTGTTCAGGCGTGCATACTGTGCCGGCATGGTGTGCGTGGTGGGTCCAGGGTACGTGGCAAGTCCCCCAGGCCTTGGCTGCGGATGTGGCTGCTCTGGTGGGCGCTGCCTCACCTCTGGGTTGTGGATCAGGAGGGAGGCCCCTGCCTGCAGGCAGCCCAGCTGAACCGCTTGCGGGGCTGCCAAACGGCAATGAGCTGCTGCCCATGGCCGGGCCACTGCCTCATGTACAGTTCAGGATGACGCAGCATTGCAGGTAAGAGCATTCCTTCACGTTACATCACTCTGTGCAGGTGCTCCACCCCTGCCAAGCAAAAGGCCAGGCTGCAAAAATAGCGGTACAGAGGCTGCCCAGAGAGCTAGTGACCGGTGTGCAATCAGCTGCAAGTAGCAAGAGTTGAGGGCAGCTTGATAGGCGGCCGTGTGTGTCACACATGCCTGATGTTGGGTTTACGCCGCTGAGTCGCCAGCCTGTAAGGCTGGTGACTGGTGTGACATGTGCTAAATGCCTGTGGGATGCCACAAAGCCCCTGTGGGGATTCAGTGGTGCCACTGGAGGGGCGAGCAGCATGACCATCGCCCTCACCATCACCATCAACCGATCAGATTACACTGTAGGCATTGTCACACGCTGTCACCATCACCACCGGCACCATCAGGCCGTCAGGGTGGGACGCAGGTGTGGTCTGGGGGGCCGGCGGGCGTGGCTGGGCCTGCTGGCGCGTGGCACCTTGTCCCTGGCCGTGTGGGCCCTGGCTTCACGCTGCAAGCGTGACCACCTGGTCCTTGCTGGGGCCTACCTGGTGGGTGCATCAATGACCGCTGCTGCTGCTTCTGCTTCTGCATCAATGACCGCTGCTTCTGCTTCTGCTTCTGCTTCTGACTGCCGCTGCTGCAGCTGCCTATCGTTGCTGCTGGTGCTGTTGCTGCCTGCCGCTGCTGCTGCTGCCGCTGCCATAACGCTTGCCACTGCTCGATGTCGGTGCTTGTTTTACATGACCATCTTAGCCAAGGCACTTGGTGAGTTAGGTTTTCACCTTGCATCGTCACCATTGGTAATTGCATTGTATGCTGTACTCTGCTTTGCGTGCACTTCACTGTGTGTTACGTAGCTCACCTGCCTAGACGCATGACAGTGCTGTGGATGCTTGTCTCCAGGGGTTATGCTGCTTGAGCGGGGCTGGGGGCTGGGCTGGGCTGGGCTGGGCTGGGCTGGGCTGGGCTGGGCTGGGCTGGGCTGGGCTGGGCTGGGCTGGGCTGGGCTGGGCTGGGCTGGGCCGGGCTGGGCTGGGCTGGGCTGGGCCGGGCTGGGCTGGGCTGGGCTGGGCTGGGCTGGGCTGGGCTGGGCTGGGCTGGGCTGGGCTGGGCTGGGCTGGGCTGGGCTGGGCTGGGCTGGGCTGGGCTGGGCTGGGCTGGGCTGGGCTGGGCTGGGCTGGGCTGGGCTGGGCTGGGCTGGGCTGGGCTGGGCTGGGCTGGGCTGGGCTGGGCTGGGCTGGGCTGGGCTGGGCTGGGCTGGGCTGGGCTGGGCTGGGCTGGGCTGGGCTGGGCTGGGCTGGGCTGGGCTGGGCTGGGCTGGGCTGGGCTGGGCTGGGCTGGGCTGGGCTGGGCTGGGCTGGGCTGGGCTGGGCTGGGCTGGGCTGGGCTGGGCTGGGCTGGGCTGGGCTGGGCTGGGCTGGGCTGGGCTGGGCTGGGCTGGGCTGGGCTGGGCTGGGCTGGGCTGGGCTGGGCTGGGCACCAGGCTGGGCCTGAGCACTGAGGCCTGGGTGCTGCTGCCTGCTGCTGCTGCTGCTGGTGCTGCTGCCACCGTCGCCTGCTGCTGCCGCCTGCTGCTGTGAATTGTTGTGGACAGCAGGGAGGGTACCGCCAACCCCATATGCTGCCTGGCAGAGTGTGCAATGCTACCGTTGCCGCCGCGTGTGCAGGCAGGGGCAGCATCTGGCCTGTCCATCCCAGGAGCTTCCCTCCTCATCGCCCATTTGCTAGCCGCCATGTGATAGCAGCACGCATGAGGCGTGCCGTGAGAGTGGGCGCCACCACGGGTGCTTACTCCTATACGGTCACTCCTAGGATACAGCAGCAGCAGTTGCCGCGGCCGCCGCCGCCGCAGCAGTTGACATTTTGTTGAGCGTGAACATGTAGTTGATTGTCTTGTGATCTATGATTGTGGCCAGGAGTGATCCGATGTTCGAACCCAGCAGCTCTCCTGCCACCCCAAAGTATAGCAGAGCGATGCAGATGGTTGCCCCGGGTCACGATCGCTTCGTTTTGACCCATTTAGACCTAGCCTATTCAGACATTATGTGCTTGCGTGATAGACACGCAGGAAGCAACGAAGGAGATGCAGCAGCCCTGCAGCAGACTGTGAGTGGAAGCAGTTCTCACGCTCACATTTCCCACGCTTACCATTTCCCATTTTCCCAATTCGCTTACGGTAGTCATTCATTAATGCCCGCCCGCTGCAATGCACGAGGCTGTTACGAGGCAGTTCTTGCTCCTTGCATTTTATTTATCATGGCTCCCAATAGACGTAGCTGAGCTTCTTCTCGGCGAAATGGTCGCAGCGGGCATGGCAAGGCAGACGGGTGTCCGTATAATAGGGCAGTTAGGTCTCCGTCCGGGCTGGGAGACCTGGGGTCCGTATTGTGGACTCGTCGTTGACTGGTGCAAGCGACTAGGTGTCGCTGTGGTCAACGCATTCGTGGCCTTCAACCTAAGCGACCAGCAACTGAGATGGGTGGGTGGCCGCTTTGGGGTTCGTAAAAGTCGAGGTGGAATACTTATCTTGTGCCATCTTGTGCTATGCAGCCTAGCTGGCGGTGAGGAACCTCCACGCGGTGGCCCTGGTAACAATCCGCGTTGACTTCGGTCGCACGGATTGGCTAAGCTACCTCACCACCGCACCGAACGGATAGATTGGGATGCAACGGGACAGCCTTCCCAGGCTTGAACGGGCACCGCTTTGTCCAGCGGAATACAAATGAGGTCGGGGTGCCGCACACGACCGTTGCGGGTCATCGAGCTGTTGTGGAGTTGCTGGCGTCGTCAAGGAGGGAGCAGAGCTACCTCAACGCGGGACGTTGGCTGACAGCTGAAGTTTGGACCTTTGGAGTCTGAACTTCAGCTTTCAGTGCGACATCCGACGGACAAGGCGGGAACTGCTCTCGTCAACGAGGAGAAGACATAGGTCCTGCTGCCGAGTGCACTGGTCTTTGCTCCTCTCATGCCTCTTTGTTTGCCTTGGTTGCTAGTTGTGGTCTGTGGCTACAGCTAGGGCAGCTTGGTGGGGACATGTCCAGCCTGTGTCCAACTTTTGGAGGTGGGAGCAGGCCGCGCCACAGGCGGAAGCTCCTCCCTTAATGCACGCATGTTGTACCGGAGTAGTCTTCTTCTTCTTCTTCTTCTTCTTGTGCTATGCAGCACAAAGACAGCGGGAATGTGAACGTTGGGCGCGTAGTGTTCAACCTCGGCGGTGGCGGTGTGGTGAACCTCCGGTGTGGCGACGAGGAGCTGTGCTACTGGCTTGCGCACGGCTGGGGTTACTTCATAGGCCCGGTTGCTAGCTGGAAGGCCCCCGTCAGCGACGGCCTGTTCTGTCAGCATTCTGTGGGCATCCAGTCGGGTTTTAGCCAGCCCCGGAGCGGCATGGTAGCCACATGCTCGCTTGTCATTGACGTCAACCTCACAACCTGGAACGTCAGCGCACCACCGCCATCGCCACCCTCCCCCTTGCCTCTCCCCCTCTCTTCTCTCATCCGGCATGATTGGGTCATTCTTCGTGACGACCTGCCAACAAGCTGCCAGTTCGCACCGGCACAGGCACAGGCAGCCGAGGTGGCAGCTAGGCGGGCACGCAGCGAGGCCTGGAAGGAGAAGGCTGCTCGTGAGGAGGCTAACCTGCCGCCCACACCGCGGGACAAACAGCTGCAGGCAGGAAGGGCAGCAGCAGCATTGACTCGGAAGCGTAAGATAGAGAATGCTTCTGGTTTGCAAGGATATCAAGACGCTATCCCAGCAAACCAGAAGCATTCTCTATCTTACGCTTCCGAGTCAATGCTGCTGCTGCTGTAGCGTTCAGGAAGAGCGCGCCTTAAATCTTTTGGGTGTGTGAACGCCATGCAACGCTAAGAGCTGTTACAGGTGTCAGACTGTCTCAGCGTAACCAGGCCAGGACATAGAACGGCCCCCGGGGATCGAACCCGAATGGTGGGCAGGCAATACAGCCCACCATTTAACCTGCCTGTATCACACTTCGTCAGTGACACTAGCGGCCGACTGCTAAGTGCAGAATCGGAACGCTACATTCCTCCCTCTCCTAAGGGATGGCCGTTCCGCCCATAGGCCATAATGGCATGGACTCGCAGTACTATGACCACTATTTGAGAACTCCTGCCCATCCGGATGCAGGTCGCTCTAAGGAGATCATGGTCACCATGGACCCTTCCAGCCCGAGCTCAGGGAGCTAGTGGACGCTGGGTACCAGACAAGCCAGGCTCATATGAGCAGCTGGACCCATATCACACCAAGGCACATAGCATGCAGCAAAGCAACCAGCACGACTACATGGAGCCCATGTCCCACATTAAATCACAGCAAGCCATGCTGAGCCTTATACAAGTTTACGCAGTCAGGGGCATTTGCTAGATTGCTGGCAGGCTCCCAAGTGTTGTCAGAGTCCTCATAGCCCTTCAACTTGACGAGGTACTCCTTTGCTTTACCTGCACGCACATGCCGGTGATTCACAATGCGTTCTACTTCATACTGTGGGGAATCATCTAGCCAGCCCAACTCAGTGGGGGGTAGACGACCAAAGTTACCCTCATAGGGTCGTAGCAATGACACATGGAACACAGGGTGAATCCTGGACATGGCAGGTGGCAATGTCAGTTTGACAGCGTCTTCGCCCACATGAGCTTCAATCCTGAAAGGCCCCACATACCGTGGCAGCAGCTTCCTGGCCTTGCCCACCATGTTACGTAGGTTCATGGTACTAAGCAGCACACGGTCACCCAATTGGAACACACTGTCCGAGGATTTCCTGTGTGGATTAGCACCATTAGCCTGACGGCTCTGTGCCAGTTTCATGCAACGCCTGGCCTCTTGGACACCCTTTTCCCAGCCTTCAGAGAAGAACTGGGCCATAGGAGGTGGCAACCGAGGTAACTCAGCAGTCACCGGTGTCACTGGGGACTGTCCGTAGTTAACCAGGAAAGGTGTAGACTTAATACTTTCTTGCCATGAATTATGAATAGCAAACTCGGCAAACGAGAGGTGTTTAGGCCAGTCTCGTTGAGTGGGAGAGATATAATGCCTAAGCATCTCTTCCAACACTTTGTTGTACCGCTCAACCTGCCCGTTTGACTGGGGGTGATAGCTGGAAGTGAGTGAGTGTTTCATGCCCATTAGCTTGCATACAGCTTGCCAGAACTTGCTCACGAAAAGGGAACCCCGATCACTCACAACTTCAGAGGGCAGTCCATGATGGACAAATACCTTATCAATGAAGAGTTGTGCAAACTCAGGAGCGTCCATACTCTCTTTGCAGGGCACTAGGTGTACCATCTTAGAGAGCCTGTCAACGAATACACAAATGGAATCATATCCATGTGATCCGGACGGTAGCTTAGTTATAAAGTCCATATGCATGACTTCCCAACGGTATCCAGGTATAGACAAAGGGTGTAAGAAACCCCATGGCTTAGCTGTAACCGACTTGTTTCTCTGGCATGCGTCACACGTTGTTACATAGTGACGCACATCAGTGCGTAAGTGTTTCCACCAGAACACACGCATGACATGCTCCAACGTCTTGGTGATCCCAACGTGGCCAGCATACTTAGCATCGTGCATCTCATGCAGGATATGCTCTCGTAGCTGTTTGTCACGGGGCACAATGACGGTGCGTCGCTTGTTATGTCTCCATAGGCCATTATCATCCAGGTAATAGTTCTTAGTCTTTCTACGCTTGGTGAAGTTGGAATCAGCAGCGTATGCTCTGACCAACCACTCATGCAGGTTTGACAAAGGACCTGGAGGTTTGGGTGCACTGGGTTCTCCATCTGCTGGTACATCAGCAGCCCAAGTGACACGCTTGGTGGGTGGCCTGACGGCAGCACCATCACCTCGGCCTGGTGGTGGTTGTGTGGGTGGCTCAGCGGCATCACCAGCACTCGTTTTACGTGCCTCAGCACCAGTTTCCTCCCCCTCCTGAGAACGCCGCTTACTCCTAGTCATGACAAGGATACTCTTCACATTATCAGCACCAGGGCCTTTACACGTCTGTACTGTGGCAGCTGGAATGCGTGACAACGGATCAGCGGGATTAGATATACCAGGTAGATACTCAATGGTATATGAGAAGCGGGCCAGGAATTCCATCCATCTAGTCTGCCTGCGTGAGAGTATATTTTGAGTGGGCAGAGAGATGAGTGGCCGGTGATCTGTGTACAGAGTGAATGGTACTCCTTCAAGGTAGCACCTCCACTGTTGACACGCAGATACCAATGCCAGCAGTTCCTGTTCGCCCGTGGTGTAATTAACCTCAGCAGGAATTAACTTTCTGGAGTAATACGCCAATGGGTAGCCATCCTGCATCAGGACTGCACCGATGCCCTCAAGGGACGCATCGCAGTGCACCTGGAAGGGTTTGCTGTGATCAGGAAGCTTGAGCATAGGCACATTAGAAATGGCCTGCTTTAAGGCATTGAATGCATCCAGCTCAGCCTGAGGCCAATTCTTCCAAGGGAACGAGTCCTTTTTGGGGCCAGTCAGGTTTGTGAGGGGTGCAGCAATGGTGCTAAAATTATGTACAAATTTTCGGACATAATTAGCAGCGCCCAGGAAAGACTGCAGAGTTTTGAGGCTTGTAGGGACAGGCCAGTTAGAGATGGCAGTAACTTTACAAGGGTCAACAGAGATACCTTGAGCACTTATTATATGGCCCAGGAACATTAGTGTGCGTTTCATAAACTCACATTTAGATAACTTAGCATAGAATTTATTCTTACGCAGTAAGTCAAATACACGTCTGAGGTGGACTAGGTGCTCCTCAGTGTTCTTGGACATCACTAGGATATCATCAAGATACACGAGGGCGCAGTCATTGATCACCTCAGCAAATGCTTCATTCATTACACGTTGGAACGTGGCAGGAGCATTTGTCAGGCCAAAACACAGTACCTTGAATTGGTAGTGTCCCTCAGGTGTCCTGAACGCAGTTTTAGGGACATCCTCAGCCGGGATGCGGATCTGGTGGTAACCAGCCTGCAGATCGAGGGAGGAAAACACAGTCTTACCAGCAAGCTGATCAAACAGATCGTCAATGCGTGGCAAAGGATACTGGTCCCTGATTGTGATTTTATTGAGCTGGCGGTAATCAATGCACATGCGCAGCTCACCTGATTTCTTCTGGACAAACAGCACTGGTGCAACAAAGGGAGAGGAGCTGGGCTCTATCAGGCCTTTGGCAAGGAGATCAGTGATCTGTCTACGCAGTTCATCATGCTCAGGTTTGGACATCCTATAGCTGGGCCTAGCTGGAGGCTTAGCATCGGGCTGCAAGGGAATGGAGTGCCCTACTGCACGCTCTGGTGGGAGTCCAGTGAGAGGTTCGAATACATCAGAGTATTCATCAAGCAGAGCTTGAAGGTGCTGTCTATGGACAGGTGATACATCTGCTGGTAAGGTAAGGTCTTCTAAAGACACCATAGCAACCATAGCAGAGCCCCCTTTACGCAACCATCTGGCGGCTTGCTTAGCTGTCACAAAGGCCTTTGGGTTGGCTTTGGACACAGCAGCAAGGACAGCAGCAGGTGGGCGGGGCAGTGAGTGGGTGGATCCAGGTGGCCTGTTGGCAGCACACTGGCCAGCAGCACTCATGTCACCTGTGTGTGGATGCAAGGTTGTGTTACCTTGGGCAGTGCGCAGGGTCAGGGTCTGGTCGACGTAGTCGATCAAGGCCCCCTGCACAGACAGCCAGTCAGCACCCAGGAGCACGTCATAAGCATGAACAAGGTCAGGCATGACAGTCAGCAGGCACATGCAGCTAAAGCTGGCAATATGCAACTGTACCTTGACATAGTGCTCACAGATCACAGGTTGATTGTTTGCAACATCAAACCTGAGTGATACGGGGTAGGTGTAGAGAGGAATACCATGCAGCTGAACATAGCTAGCACTAATGAATGACGCATCAGCACCACCATCAGCTAACATATGACAGACATGGCTGTCGATGGTGCCAGAAAACTGGAACCTCACCTTGTTGTCTTGTCCAGCAACCCCCAGGATGACTTGGGATGGCAGCATGGGGCAACACAGGGCTGTCTTACATGACACCACATGACTCAGGCATGGGTGAGCAGCCTCACAACAAAAACCGACACAATCAGATGCCAACATGGCAGTTTGCCCCGGCTTTGACTCAGAAACAGGCAAAGCACACTTGCAGTTGTCCAATGCATTCACTGCAGGACTCTGATGCTCAGGTTTGTTTGGCACAGGCAATGGCACACAGGGTGTACCAGTCTGTTGCTCAGGCTGTGTGCAAGCTACACTAGCACAGTTGCATGCAGCAGACAGTTTATCAGGCTCAGCAGTTGTTACCGCAGCACAGGAACAGCACCTGCCTGGCTGGGCGACACCCTATTTGGCGTTGGCATTGGCCAGCTTGCCCTTGCCCTGCCCCTTATCATCATCATCTGGGCGCCCACGCTTCTGAGGCACAGTGGCCCCAGCAGGTGGCCTTGAGTAGCCTGACTGTTCACGGGCCTGCTTAGCAGGCAGGTGCTTCCAGGGACACTGGGGCTTCAGGTGATCAGGAGAGTAGCAATGGTGGCAGTACTGGCCAGGCTTTACAGCTGTGGCAGCAGCAGAGGCAGCACCAGACTTCTTGCCAGCAGCAGCAGGGGGTGGCCCTGGCCGCATGCCTCCCTGCCTGGGCACTTGACGGCCAGCAGAGCGGGGGGCAGATGCTTGGCGAGCAGAAGAAGGTACCGTCATCTTTGTCTCGTGTATTTCATGCTCTGCGCGCTCAGTGATGGCACGGCCCTGCACAGCAGCCACATGGCGCTTGGGATTGACTGCACCGGCCAGGAACACAGCATTGCGCTGTGCCTGCCTGGCAGAATCAATGGCCTGGGTCAGTGTCGGATTCTGCAGGGGGACAATGTCTTTCAGGACAGTCTCACGCAGGCTGGGGGACAGCCCAGTGACAAACAGATTGACCAGGAGGGACTCGTCCATGCACTGCGCACCAGCAGTCAACAGGTTGTTACGAAACGCGATCAGGTAATCAGAGAGCTCAGGGAAACTGGGACCCATACGGATCGATCTGTCAAGCAGCCTGTCCCGAGCCTCAAGCATGTCATCCCGCAAATCGTCGCCTGTGTACTCAAGGAAGGACGCACGTAAGAACTGCCAAGGAGGAGCAACACCTGTCTGCGCAAAATGAGCCTGCTGGACTGAGGGGTACCAAGCATTGCGAGCAGCACCAGAAAGGAAGGCAGGGAAGACAGAGACAATGTCTAAAGAATAGCGAGCACAGTGAGCCTCCAAGTCATCGCAGAAAGCCGAAGCTCTGCGGACTGTTTTAGCGCAAGCATCTGTCCACTTGTTTGGGCCAGGCACAGCCTTGGCAGCCGGGACAGAAGTAGGAGCAGGGGACAGGAGGTGATGCAAAGCACCTCCTCGTCCACCAGCGGACAGATAAGTGCCAGGAATACTCGCAGAGCGTGTACCTGATCTGCTGGGGGATGGAGTGCGCATTCCAAACAGTCTGTCTTGATAGGAAGAAGTCCTACCAGGAACGAGGCTTACCTGGGCAGCCAAGGAAGACAGGGCACGATCCATGTTCCTCTGGCGTATGCGCAGGGCGATTAGCTCGGTTCGGGTAGCAGCCAGCTCTTCGCGAAGTTGTTCAGTTTCATCCTCTTCTTCCTCATCTTCATCTGGCTGGACGTCTTCGTCCTCAGCCTGCTCCTCATCATTGAGAAGCTCGTCGTCCAGTGGGCCAGTGCCAGGACGAGTAGGATTAGCAGAGGATCCCACAGGGTTCAGAACTGCCTGCAGGTCTCTGCGGAAGTCGGGGTCAGTGCGAGCTAGAGCCAGCAGACCTCTGAAGTTGTCTGGGTCGGTGGATGTGCCGGCGCCAGGAGTCTCTCCAGTAGGAGTACCGTCTGTCATTTTAGCGGCGTTGAGAGTTATCGATTGCGGAAACCAATGTAGCGTTCAGGAAGAGCGCGCCTTAAATCTTTTGGGTGTGTGAACGCCATGCAACGCTAAGAGCTGTTACAGGTGTCAGACTGTCTCAGCGTAACCAGGCCAGGACATAGAACGGCCCCCGGGGATCGAACCCGAATGGTGGGCAGGCAATACAGCCCACCATTTAACCTGCCTGTATCACACTTCGTCAGTGACACTAGCGGCCGACTGCTAAGTGCAGAATCGGAACGCTACAGCTGCCCTTCCTGCCTGCAGCTGTTTGTCCCGCGGTGTGGGCGGCAGGTTAGCCTCCTCACGAGCAGCCTTCTCCTTCCAGGCCTGGCTGCGCTGTGCCTGTGCCGTTGCGTACCGGCAGGCTGTTGGCAGGTCGTCACGAAGGATGACCCAATCATACTGGAAGAGAGGAGAGAGGGGGAGAGACGAGGGGGAGGGTGGCGGTGGCGGTGGTGCGCTGACATTCCAGGTTGTGAGGTTGACGTCAATGACAAGCGAGCATGTGGCTACCATGCCGCTCCGGGGCTGGCTAAAACCCGGCTGGATGCCCACAGAATGCTGACAGAACAGGCCGTCGCTGACGGGGGCCTTCCCGCTAGCAACCGGGCCTATGAAGTAACCCCAACCGTGCGCAAGCCGGTAGCACAACTTCTCGTCGCCGCACTGGAGGTTCACCACACCGCCACCGCCGAGGTTGAACACTACGCGTCCAACGTTCACATTCCCGCTGTCGTTGTGCTGCATAGCACAAGAGGGCACAAGATAAGTATTCCACCTCGACTTCTACGAACCCCAAAGCGGCCACCCACCCATCGCAGTTGCTGGTCGCTTAGGTTGAAGGCCACGAATGCGTTGACCACAGCGACACCTAGTCGCTTGCACCAGTCAACGACGAGTCCACAGTACGGACCCCAGGTCTCCCAGCCCGGACGGAGACCTAACTGCCCTGTTATACGGACACCCGTGTGCCTTGCCCCGCGCGCTGCGACCATTTCGCCTAGAAGAACCTCGGCTACGTCTGTTGGGAGCCATGATAAATAAAATGCAAGGAGCAAGAACTGCCTCGTAACAGCCTCGTGCATCGAGGTAAAGGTAAGCGTGGGAATCGCGTAATCGCGATAATGGTTAACCACACGCATGGGCGCATGGCGACTCACTGAAAGTCGTTCTTACCACACGCATGACCAGGACATGTCCAAGAACATGTTTAAGACATGTTTAAGACCTCTTAGTGTCCTGATATCCCAGCCTGATATCCAAGAGACTGTGTTACCATGACGAGTATGCACGTGAATTTGTACACATTGTTACGCACTGCGCACTCGCGCTGATGTCAGGGCCTAAGGCTGAGTTGCGCGTCGACCGTAGTCTGCAAAACAACCAATTTAGCTCCTGGCGACTCGGACGCGACTTCCTTGCTGGGCATCAACGCAGCTATGAGCTGCCTGGAAGGGTTTGTGCATGTGCCCCGAATGATGCTGTGGACTATCAGCATACGCGGGCATCCGTGCTGCATAACCACCTGATGATGTCCAACGACCGCTTGTTCTGCGTGGTCCAAGAGGACGGGCAGCTTGCCCTGCTCGATGCGAGCGCGGTTCATGCCAACAACGTCGCAATTACAAAACTGGCCAGTGAGTCCCAGAGGAGCTTTGCAGCTTGCATGACCTAGCAAAGTACTCTGCTCACATGCCTGCCTGAGTCTGAGTGTGCCCTAAGGCCAGACATGAGTACACCGGAGCTACACCATCAATCAGCCTGGCACCTCCATTAGCCAAATCTCAACCTCACCCTATTTCCTTCTTTACCCTTCTCAGGCTTTCCCCCTCCCTCCAGCCCGCCCCTGGCCCCCAGCACCTTGCCTCTGGACGTGTCAGTGTCCGTGGCCCTGCCACCCCACACCCCACCCGCCTGGGTGGCCCCTCCCCCTGGTTCCACCCCCTGCCGCCCTGATGACAGCCCCCGCCTGCCTAGAGATGACACCTACGATGTGCTGCTGTCTCTTGGCTGCGGGGACCTGAGGTTGATACGGGTGCAGCAGGGCCAGCTGCTGTGGGCTACGGCAGCCCTGCATCCACTGCGGCCGCCTCCCCCTCTGGCTGGGGTGCGTGCGCTGAAGCTGGAGACTGCCTTCTGGTCACCTACAGGTGCGACCAACATATCCATACCCAGCAGTGTAGTTTTTGGTTTGTCCAGATGCCTGAAGATAGCTGAAACTAACCTGGCCCAGGTTCATACCCTTAACTTCATAGCTGGACCTCACGCTTGGATACATACCTTCTGTCAACAAAGTTCATGCAAAAACACAGGTCAAAGGTCGTGATTTCATAGCGCGATGCGCAGTTCACAAAGCGACATTTCACAGCGTTCATCGGAAATCTCAGGTCAAAGACTACTCTTAGCTATGGCTTTTGACAACGACCGCTATGTATAGCACTTGAAAAACTATTGCTCACACTGACACTCATGCTCATCCGGCTCTCGCCCATGTGTAACATCATTGAGACGAGCACACCAGGTAGCTATGACACATTGAAATTCAACAAAGCTGGTCTGTGCAGGACTGTGGCAACTACAGCCTGCCGCAGCCCTGCTGGCTGAAGCCGAACACAGAAGCATGGACCAGTGCCATGGCCTTGCTCTACCGGCCTTGCTCCAGTGTTGCAGTGTTGCCGCTGACCTGAGGCTCCAGCCTTGCCCTGTGCTCTGGCTGTGCCCTTGCCTGGCTGCCCAGGGGAGCTGTGCTGCGTGGTGTGGGCTGTGGGCAGCAAGTGCAGCACCCAGCCAGCCGCCTGCCAGGTGTACCTCATCACCCTTGCCTGTGTGCCAGCCACCCCCGCCGCCCCGGCCACCCCCCCCACATCGCACCCCCCCGCCAGCAATGGCCTACACCCACCCCTGACCCAGCCCCACACAGCGCCAGAGCCTGCGCCCAGCCTGCAGGTCACTGGGGTCAGGCTGGTGGCCGCCAGCTGCCTACCCCCCCACTGCACACTGCCCAGCCCCGGGGGGGAGGCTGTCGTCCTGGGGCTGGACCCCGTGGGCAGTGAGGGAGCTGGGGGAGAGCTGGGGGGCGGGCCGGCTGCCTCCGCGCCTACAGTGGGGGGGCTGCCGCCAGCAGGAGCCGCAGGTGGAGCAGGTGCAGGGCAGGGCCGGGCAGGGCCGGGCAGGGCCGGGCTGGCTTTGACAGCTTAGCTAGTATACCTTGGTGTTAAACCTTGTTGCTGTGGTGCTAGGTCAGTTGTGGATGATAAGGTGTGCATGCTGGTACCATGCTGGGTGCATGGTGCATGGCCATGCAGCGCAGACTTGGACCGTGGTGACATGGAGGAGGACGACATGGACCCTCGCACCCTGGAGGCGGCGGCTGCCCGCCTGGCCCAGTACACCAGCGACCAGCCTGTGGGCAACCTGCCGCTGCAGCAGTGGGCTGACATCTACAAGGAGACAGGGGCTGAGGAGGTCTGCAGTGACGCAGGGTGTGACCTGGTCATGTTGGTCACTCAATCCGTGCAGTCAGCAACGAATGCCACCCAGGCAGCAGGAGGAGTGGACCCAAGCACGGGAGCGCAACGCGAAGCAGGGCAGAGCAGCAGGGCAGCGGAAGGAGCAGTGGGAACAGCAGCAGCAGGACGGGGGGCAGGGGCAGGTGGAGGGGGAGGGGGAGGGGGGGCTGCAGCCAGTCAGGGCTCCGCTGGTTTGCAGCCTGTCCCGCTTTCTTGCGGGCCACACAAGGTGAGCAGGTGGTCTAGACTTGGGCAGACCCTTGCCCACAGCACCGGCTGCGACGCTGGGAGCAGGGCAGGGGCAGGTCAGGGCCAGGTCAGGCTAAGGCAGGGCAGGGCAAGGTAGGTTTGTAAGAGCAGCGCATATGGTTAGTGGCCAGGGCAGGGGCGTGACCAGGCTAGGTGCACCTATGGTGAGGGCAAGAAGTGAAGTGAAGGCGCAGGCCCATGCGGGGCAGCTGTGGGGGGTGGCCTGGGTTCACCTCACCGGGCATGTTCATGGCTGGAAGGAGGCATGGCAGGAGGAGACATGTTGCTGGTGAAGGGTTAGGTAGAGGGTTAGATGTAGGATTAGGTAGAGGGGTGTAGTGCTGACCCACCTTCGTACAGGGTGATGTGGCCGAGCCTGAGCAGAGTGGCAGCCAAACTTGAGCTGGACCTGAGTGTGACCCCTGAGTGTGACCCTTGAGTGTGACCCCTGAGTGTGACCCCTGAGTGTGACCCCTGAGTGTGACCCCTGAGTGTGACCCTGAGTGTGACCCTGAGTGTGACCCCTGAGTGTGACCCTGAGTGTGACCCTAGCTTCCTCTGATTCAGTGGTGTGTGTGTATGTGTGTGCCTGCTCCAGGTCTTGTCCGCTGACATGCCCGGCTTGTTAGCTGTGACGGACGATGTAGATGCCTGCGTGCTGCAGCTGGGCTGGCAGCAGCAGCAGCAGCAGGAGCAGCAGGGAACTGCATCCTTAAACAGCAGTACAAGCAATGCTGTGGACTCCGCGTCCATCAGTGGTGCAGGTCAGATGTGCAGCAGCAGCGCAAGCAGCCTGGCTGCAGCTGGGGGAGGTCCCACCCCCTGGGTGCGGCACGTGGCCACCATCCCTGCCCTGGCCTACATTGCTGCTGGCAAGACACAGAAGAAACACCTGCTGGTCGGTGAGTGGCGCTGGCTGGCTGGCTGGCTGGTGCCTCCCTGCTCTAGGCTGCTGCAGCAATGCCGGCAGCTGCTGCTGCAGCCGGAGCAGCATGCGCCCCATGTGGCAAGGCCTGGCTGCAGCAGGGCGTTGCCGGCTGCTGAGGCACATGCTTCACCAGGGTAAGGCAGCTGTTGATGTTGCGACCAGATACCCTGTGGTGCCTGAGCTGGGGGTTGGGTTTGGAGTAGGGGAAGCAGGGGCTGGGGCTGGGGCTGGGGCTGCAGGGGCAGGGGCTGGGGTTGCAGGGGCAGGGGCAGGGCCAGGGGCTGGGGATGGGGCTGCAGGGGAAGCAGGGGCTGGGGCTGACAGGCAGCTGCTAGGGTTGTGACCACCTCCACGAATGTGAACAGCGCCTGCTGGGGATGGGGCAGGGGCAGGGGCTGGAGCGAGGCAGCAGTGGGAGGATGGGGCAGGGGCTGGAGCGAGCCAGCAGTGGCAAGGGGCTGGAGCTGGCAAAGCAGGGGCTGGGCGTGAGAGGCAAGGCTCAGCCACTGAGAGACAGCTGTGGGGTGTGACCGACTGCGCGGACATGCGTTGCGCCTGCTGGCTGAGCTGAGCTGGACTGAGCTGGGCTGGGCTGAGCTGGGCTGGGCTGGGCTGGGCTGGGCTGGGCTGGGCTGGGCTGAGCTGGGCTGGGCTGGGCTGGGCTGGGCTGGGGTGAGCTGGGCTGGGCTGGGCTGGGCTGAGCTGGGCTGAGCTGGGCTGGGCTGGGCTGGGCTGGGCTGGGCTGGGCTGGGCTGAGCTGGGCTGGGCTGGGCTGGGCTGGGCTGGGGTGAGCTGGGCTGGGCTGGGCTGGGCTGAGCTGGGCTGAGCTGGGCTGGGCTGGGCTGGGCTGGGCTGGGCTGGGCTGAGCTGGGCTGGGCTGAGCTGGGCTAGTGCAGCAGGCTGGGTGGCTCTGGAGCCTGGCATTGCTACTGAGAGGGAACCTGCTGCGGGATCTGCCTCAGCCTTAGCACAGCCTAGGGCTCCTCATCTTCATGGGGGGTCGTCTGACCCTGTGCAACACTGGCCTAGGCTGGGCAGAGGGAGGTAGTGGGTGTTCAACATGCGCTGGGCAGTACAGGCACTGTCGCACTTGTTTGCAAGCCTGCCGGTCCCTTTCTCTCCTGCCTCGCACGTGCTTTGCCAACTTCGCTGCGCGGCCATGAACTGCGCAGGGGATGCAGGCTGCCGTGCCGCCGGCGTGTCGGCAGTGCTGGTGGAAGGCGCCAAGTTCTGCTACGTGTATGGAGTGGTTGGCGTGAGGCAGGAGTTCGGCGAGCAGCAAGTCCTGGATATGCAGCTGTCCGAGGGCGAGCGAGTGATGGGCGCGCGGCTTTTGTCCGAGTACCTGCCGAGCAGCCCTGTTGGAAGTGATCGGCAGCACCAGCCATCGTGTTTGGCAGCAGAGCAGAAGGGCAAAGCTCGCGCTTTGCTTCTGGTGCTCACGCAGCATCGCCTACTAGTGCAAATGCTTAGTAGAAGATGACATGTGCCAGAGCTAAGGGGTAGGCTTTGGTCAGGTCAGGATCAGGTCAGGATCAGGAGGGTCAGGTCAGGATCGACCTTGATCAGATCCCTGTGTCCCTCTCCTGGAGAGCCCCTACATTTCTTCACAACAGGTAGTGACGGTTGATACTGTGTCCCTAACCTAGGTGTGGCCCTAGGAGCGTTTCGTTGAGATGGTGCAAGGCGGTTGAGATTGTCAGTTGGGGATCAAGAGGGGGGCGTGACCATAATCGGCGACCAGCGTACGCGAAGCAATGGGATATAGCGACCCGCCCTGGACCTTTAAGGGCAGGGCGCTGTATCAGTTGCAGCTCGTGAAGAGCGAAGAGGTGGGCGTGACGCATTGTCGACGCCCAGCGCTGGCTCTGACAAGTGCACCACCTGCAGGCGCGCAAATATATTCCAGACACTTTCAAGCTTGTTGAGTTATTCGGGTGCGTGCCTTGCCTTTGTCCTTGCGCTAGCTCACTCTGCACGTCTGCTGCACTTACTGCACACAACATGTTGTGTTGGGACTACTGTTCTGGCTTAACTAGACGCTGCTCACATGCATTGGGGCCTGCGTACATGTAGTCTAGCCCCTCGTTCATCCCTAGGGCCTACCATTAAGTCGGAACACTAGGGACCACTAGGGACCACAAGGGACCACTCAGGTCTGTCCTATGGAACTTTGTGAAGTTATGTTCTCATGCACATGGCACAAGTCATGGGCGCCTACCACCTGAACCATTGCCTAACCCCTGTGATAGGGCTATAGTCTAGAGTTGGCATGGCATGCACGCACATTTGTGGGCACACACTAACTACTGTGACAGAGCAGGCTGCTGCTGCTGCTGCTGCTGCTGGGCTTTGGATGGCCGGTCTCGCAACCGCTTGTAGTCAAGGCCTGGGTACTCCTTGCCCTTGGCTGGCAGCTAAGGCAGGTCTGGCCACCAGCACTACTCCAGCGGGCGCCCCCTGCTCTCCCATAGGCCATGGGCCTGCGCAGCCTGGAGCATGCAGCTGGACACCTTCATGCAGTGCACCATGCAGGCACACACTAGGTGGTTTCTACCTGGCAAGATATGAGGACAGCCCAGTTGGAAGCTTTGACGAGGTAAGCCTGGCATCACCTGACAAGTACATCACAGGAACCCCTTCACCAACTACTGATGTGGTTTGCCGTGGCTTTGGCAGCTGGTGACCATGGCCGGGCTTGTGTGGAATGCTCCAACATCGTGTGCATGGGCTGCGCGCGTTTACGTGAACAACAAGTGAGGTGTGCATGCAGCAGCCACACCACCAAAGGGGTCATGCTAGGGATTTGAAGCATCGCCACCGCCAACACTAGCACTTGCCAATGCCTCCACCACAACTACAGCATACCACACACCACACCACACTGCCTGTGTTGCCTTTCTGCCAGGCTTCATGCTGCTGCTGCTGCTGCTGATGATGATGATGCTGGTGCTGATGATGCTGATGATGGTGCTGAAGGCCTGACCCCTTGGTGCCTGGCATCTGATCACCATGTTACTATGAATGCATGCAAGCCCACAGTGCAGGATGTGACCAGGCTGCTTGCATGCCTGCCATGGTGGTGGGGACCGCAGGGAGGCCCGTGATCATGGTCTGCAGTGTGTGGGGCTGCCTTCCCGCCTGGCCACCTTCACATGCCTCCCTCCCTCGGCGGCTTCACTGGAGCCTGGCTTGGCCTCTGCAGCCATGGCCCAACCTGCCCACAGCCCCTGCTGGTGGCGTGGTCGCCCAGCTACCCCAGCCATCAGCAGCCACCCTGCCACAGCAGCCTGCTGCACCAGTGCCAGCGGCAGGGGCCATGGCAGCCTGCCCACCCCCTTGCAAGGTGCAGCTGGGGCTGCAGGCAGCACCCTCCCGCTGCAGCCAGCTGTGCTGCAGGTGGGCAATGTGGACCAGCGCGGGCGGCGGGCGCGGCCGTTCCCTGTGTGCACGCTGCTGCTGCCGCCCGGCCTAGGTGAGGGCAGCTTCCCTGGGCCGCGGATGCGCCTGTCGCTGCCCAGCTACAGCGGGGCCACCCCAGACTGCCCGGCGCTCTTGAAGTACGCGTGCCATCTACACACCAACATCAGCGTGATGGCCCCGGCAAGGGTCAGCTTGCCGCTGCCTGAGGCCCCGGACCTGGCTGTGGGGAGGCGCCCCGGGGGGCGTGCAGTGGGGGAGGTCAGTGAGGAGGATGGAGAGCTGATGACTGCGGTGCTCGGGGGCCGCCCGCTGCTGGCCCTGAACTTCCATGACATGGAGGTGAGAAGAGGGGAGATGTATCACACCTCAGGTCACACAGTGAAGGCTGCACCGTTGCTTTCGAATTCATATTCCTGTTACCCTGAACACACATTCCTGGTTTGGCTGTTTAGTCTCAGCTCAGGGACACCCCAGGGCAGGTCCGTTGCCGTGTCTGCGATGCATTCATGCGTTTTGTGTTGAGGGTGACATGGTGTACATGCACCCATGTCACCCGATGCCAGTCAGAAGGCTGACAACATGCTTTGTTTCTGCTCCCAGTCGTCAAGGTGAATGGCCAACATAAACACCAGCTTTTGAGGTGTTGCCTTGCGCAGATGACGGTGCACCAGCCAACCCGACTGCCGCTGCTCCCACTGGCTACACAATCGTGACTGGTGCCAAAGCTAATGGCGACATAACCTTGGTGGCAACACGTCTTTATACTTGCTCAGGCTGCTTTCATGATTTGGACACAATGATGATGATGCTGATGGTCGTACACCTTCCTTAGCGCGAGCCTGGCATGGCTGCTTGACCTTGCCCATGAGCAACCCGGGCCTGGAAGCTGGCGACACGCTACATGGCAGCATGCACATGCATGGGTGCACACAACTAAACACGTTGACCAGGTGCGCGTCAGGCGCCCACAAGTGACAGCAACCTGGCCCTTGTTGTGCTATAATTGTAATCGTTCAAAGAGACCCGTCTCGTTATTTCAGTGTGCTCGCGGTTACATGGGGCAACCCCCGGACCGCGATGGCTTGCTCTGATGGGCAGGACAGGACACTCAACGGTGCTGGCAATAAGTGGTGTGGCATTAATTACCTGGACCGATGTACTGCACGATGTGTTCCAGTGTGACAAACTGAATTGAAATCAATGAATAATTGCCACCATGCAATTGGGGACACCTGAGTCTGCAATGTGTAACATTCCTTTCCCCACCCCTCCATCTGTACCTGATCATGCCTTGCTGCAAGGCAGCAATGCTGGCAGCAGGCCTGTGGGCCTGAGGGTACCTGTGGCCACAGATGCTGCGCAGTGAGCTGGACTACACCGGGCAGCAGTGCAGGGCGGGCAGCAGGGAGCTGATGCAACAGTTCACCACCTGGTGGGTTGTATCCTGGGTTGTACCCTACAGCCCTCATGCAACACCAAAATAAAGCATGAGTTGTAATCAAACACAGGCTGCGAGATCGCTGTTGTAAAGGCTACTGACAGTGTGCCTAATACCCACTTCAGCTCAGCCTTCTGGTGTGTGTGCCTCCAGGCTACTACTAGCAAGAGCTCTACCCTACTCTATAGCTCTTACTCACACACATCCCCTTCGTGAGGGGTTTGGTATCTTGTTTTCTTGGATTGTCTTGCTGTAGCTGGCTATCGCCGCCACTTGCGCCGCCACTTACGCAGCAGGGCCTTGTCACGTGTGGGCATGTTGCTGAAAGCTGTCTCCAGCTGCTTGCCGACGTGGTCCACCATGTTGCTGTCAGACAGGTGGCGGGGGATTGCTGCGAGGCGGGCGCGAAGGTCATGGTGCTCTGCCAGCACGGCAGCCACTGCCGCGTTTGGCTGAGTGTTCGCGCCGTTTCCGGGCGGGCCGCGGCACAGCTGCAGGTACAGGTTCCTGCAGCTCAGGTCCGGGATGGCTGCCTGGGAGACTGGGATGTCTGTGTACACGGGCTGGTCGTGCAGGCCCAGCGGGTCGGCTACGCGAATGGTAAACAAGCCGCGCATGAGTAAGCCCAACAGCAGGCTGGCGAGCACCCCACGCTCGCTGATGGCCTCCGCTCGTGGCCGCACAGCGTCGGCCAGGAAGGCATCCCAAAGCTCTTGCGGGAGGTGGTCGATGAGGTGGGCTATCTTACACTTCCTGCCGTGGTATGTGTTATCCCTATCGCGGGCAGCGCGGGCCTCTCCGGAAACCTTTCTATTTTGCTGCGCCTCGGTGAGATCCGGCTGTAGTGCCTCGTCGCGGTCCTCAATATCACTGCCTAGGTCCTCCGGCACTGGCCTAGGCACGGTTCGTCTTTTTTTTTTAGCCATAGAAAACAACATCGTCAAGCCATCACAAATACTAAGAATTATCGGTTTTGTTTGTCTGCATCAGCTACCGACGCTTTAACAATCAACTCAACCTCGTAAGCGGGAAATAGGTGGTAAGTACGCCCTAACAATGCAATGTGTAACAGTTGGTGAAGCTGTGCAGTCGCGATTTACGTGCCAGGCCGGTACAGAACTTGACGTAGCTGCAGTCAACGCTTGACACTTGTCCATTCAGATTTGTTACACGTCATATGTCGACATATTGTATTAAATACATGGTAATCATCCTGCGATAATCCGCCTGCATCGCCATGGTGGCTTGTTGAGTCAAATGACGTGTACTGACGCCGTTATTGCTGTCTCACTGGCAGGAGGTGTGAAATGGTCTGGGTCACACCACAGCCTATCCAGCGCTCACACCGAACCAAACCTTCCTTTCAGCGCTCACACCGAACCAAACCTTAAACCTTAACCTAAGTGACATCAGGCCAACAAAACTCATTCAACAAGGAACAACATGTCGGCCTGTGGGTAATCTCACTCCGCTACAATGTTATTGAAGCATCCTCGGTCGCACCCTTGATGACTGCAAACCCCACGAAGATGGCACTTTCCCGGGACAGACCACTGGGCTCCCCATCAAAACTAACAGCTTAATTGCTTACAGGCTAACAGCCTGGCGATACAAACCTACCCTAACCAACCCTAGAGGTCGCCAGGGTCTCTTGGGCTGGGCTTTGAGAGCACTGACGCGCTCTGAGGACACGGGAATTTTATTAATCGCCCCCAGCCGGCGATACCTGCGGGCACAAAGGGCACGGGGACATTAGGGTGGAGTGCGGGAGTGTGGGCTATGTGCTACGTGCGGGGCAACCAGGGCAACTTGAGCTATGCGGGCTATGTGCGGGACTTGCTTACCTGTGTGCGTTGTGCGCTGTGTGCTATGTGCGGGACAATGGCATATGCGGGGCAACAAAGGCAAGGTGTGCGGGCTATGTGTGCAAAGGCAAGGTGTGCGGGCAGGGGGCTTACCTTTCAGAGAGGTGCCGTGTGTACGTGCCGTGTGTCAGGATTCATGCGCTGTCACGACTTGGCGCGTCGATCTGCGGACTCAAGCACAAGCAATAGTTAATTGCGGGGCTGCTGGACTGCTGGACTGGGGCTGCTGGACTGCGGTGCTAGTGCTGGTGCGGTGCTGGTGTTGCTTGTGGTGTGGCGGAGCTCACCTTCAATGGGCTCCTTCCGCACCGCTTAAGCGATGGTTCCAGCGTGGCCCACACCGGGGCTGACAGCTTAGGGTCCGCGCGGTAATCGGAGCAGGCAGCCACGCCTGCTCCAAGTAAGATGGCAATTTGTGGCAAACGGAGCTTTTCATGCTGTCTGCTGTCACACTGTGCGCGTGTCCGTCCTTTGACAGCCGTTGCATTTGAGGACACGTCCTTAGCTGCTAGTTAGCTGCTGACAGTTGAGACCTGCAGCGGAGACCTCAGCGGAGACCTCAGCGGAGACAGCTTACAGTGCGGCGTAGCGGAGCGAGCCTACAACTAGCAGACTGCGCAGAGCAGAGGCGCAGCCGAGACGTTTACGCAACTCGAGACCTGGCCGAGACTGTTATTTGGACGTGAACAGCGCTGGCCGAGACATTATGCGATATCCCTTTACATTACGAGTACCTTCTCTAGCTGTCGCGGCTAGCCTTACCGTTACCTTAGCATCGCGCAGCTGAAGCGAACACCTTTGAGGTGCAAGCCGCTTTTCCAGTAATTGGGGTGTAGTTGCGCACTTTTCCCGTAATTGAGGTCAAGGCTCGCACTTTTCCCGTAATTTTGACCAAGGCTCGCACTTTTTCAGTAATTTTGACAAGGCTCGCACTTTTTCAGTAATTGGTGCAAGGCGCGCACTTTTCTCACTTCTCATTCCCTAGCTCATTCCCTAGCTCTTGTCCCAGTCTTCATCATAGTCTCAGCCATCATGCCCGATAGCACATTCGCGACCAGCAGCAAAACCAGTGGACGACGATGTTGAGCACGGTTCCCTCGGTTTAACTTGCCGCCCCTTCCGCTGGAGATTGCAACTGCACGTCTTGCAGCAGCAAGACTGTCAGGTGAGAACAGTAGAATAACCGCGTTGACTATGGTAACCGCCTTGACCAACATTGACCTTATTGTGCTGCCAGCATTGACGACAACGACCACCGCATAAATGACCACCCCAAGTAAGCTAGCTCAATTCACCACAACAGCTTGCGGACGCGACAGCCAAGCCAAGCCAAGCTTTGCTGATGCGACAATGGAGCTCTTGGACTCCGCGGTTTGCGGTCTCTAACGGGTGGGCCACGCGAGCACGCGAGCCACGCGAGCAATAGGCGGATGTTGTCGCTTAGCCTGACTTCTGCCATTATTCAGCTTTGTGCGATAGTTGTCTATCTTGCATAGCAGGCCCTTGCCTATTGCCGCTGCCTGCAGTCACGCATATCATATTCTACCTAGCTGCTGCCCTTGCCATCCTTCACCCTATGTAGTTGCCCGCATCCTGCCCCTGGCTGCTGCCTACTGTGACCTTGTTACCCCTGCTGCTGCCCTTCCCTGCGGACTTCTGTCCCTCATTGCTTGTTGCCATTGCTGCCGCCTATGCCGTGTGCTACGCCCAGCTCCTGCCGAATGCTGACCTTGCTACCCCTGGCTGCTGCCCTTCCGTGCCGCCTATTGCCTCTCATTGCCTAGGTAGTAGTGCATATGGCTGCTGCCGGACGTGTCAAGCTTCCATTGCTGCCGCCCATGCTGTGTGCTACGCCCAGCTGCTGCCGAATGCTGACCTTGTTACCCCTGGCTGCTGCACTTCCGTGCGGCCTACTGCCCCTCATTGCCTAGGTAGTAGTGCATATGGCTGCTCCCGGACGCGTCAAGTTTCCATTGCTGCCGCCCATGCCGTGTGCTATGCCCAGCTGCTGCCGAATGCTGACCTTGTTACCCCTGGCTGCTGCCCTTCCGTGCGGCCTACTGCCCCTCATTGCCTAGGTGCAGGTGGCTTCTGCTGGACGCGTTATGTAGCTCTAGCTGCCGCCCATGCCTCAACATGCTTAACCCTAGCTGCCCGACCTCCCGAACTCCCTGGTGTTTTGCTCGACGCTGAATCGCCCTGGGCAGACTGCTCCGAACTGCCGTATCGCCCTCGCCAATGTTGTCGCCAATCGCGTGTTTGGTGCAGATGGGACAATGGGACGAAATATGTTTTTATTTGTGTGGCAGGGTTAGCGCATTGCGTCGTAAGTTGTAGGGTGCTGGTCGCTTGAGTTTAGTGTGGTGCACGTTTTTTGTCTTTCCTGTAAAAGCTGTAATTGTGGTAATCAACCCCGTAATAGCCCTCTCACGTCCCGACGTCTGTATAATGTCAACTTTACGACTATATAACGATTTGTGATTTTCTCGTAATGGAAAGGGATAGACTGTTCCTCAACCTTCAGTCCCTTGCATTAATACGCTGATGTACAAATGCGTGTAGTAGCTCACACGGAGCGACCTCTCCTCCGTCAGCCACTTATTGCCCGCACAGTACGTCGCATACAAACCTACTGGACGGGGGCTTTTGACTACCATCAGCAGGCGGGGTTTGAGGACATCCCCTGATCAGACCTACATAGTAGCGAGCTGCTTCAAAGCGTCATCAAAGCTAGAGATGACTGAGGCCAAGCCCCCATCGTCATGACCAGACCACCACCACCACCTGGGCTGTGAAGGTGGCCAGGTGATGCTCAGGACTACACCACCACTACCGTTACCACCACTGAAGCCTAAGTGACATCAGACCCACACAAGTCAACCATTACGACCCCTCTATGCTCTCTTCCCTGCCGGCCTGCCGGCCTGTGTAACACTCGACTGCCTGCAATTCTGCCTTTCCTGCACCTGCTCTGCATGCTACCCCCTGTTGGCTGACTTCATGATCTGTGAGGGAGCCAGCTCCTTCATCTCGCTCAGCCGAGCCAGCACCTGGGAGGAGCTAGGCCGCTCAGCAGGCACCTCCTTCCAGCAATCACGAATCAGCTGCTGGACGCCAGGAGCCTGCAGCAGGGCCATCAGAAGGGTGGGCAGACTCAGCCTAGCTCTGTAACAAAGGAGGTGGCAGAATACCACTGGCGCTACAAGAAAAGATGGGCAGAATACTCCATGGTGGAAATGATGATGGAGGTCCATGCTGCTGCGCCCGCTGCAGGCTGGCTGCTGGCTGGAAGACTGGGCACCTTAGTGCAGCTCACCAGGTCGGAGGGGATCTCGAGGCGTTGGCCCCCATAGCCCACTGCGCCCACTACGCCCATGCTGTGCTGCGCACTGCATCAGGCACACAGGGGAAACAGAGTCCCACTACCTTGGTCCAGGCAGGACATGGCCTAGAAACCTCATTCACTGCAGACAACGCCTAGATGATTTCCACGCCCATCAAGCAGCTGGCAAGCCTCTGAAGATGAAGCTTTTGGCTTTTACCGATCGACATAGCTTGTAATTGCTGTGCTTGCTGTAATTGCCCGAGTCTGTTCAACATAAACGTATAAATCACCAATTACGACAATATAACAATAAATTATTCTCCCGTAATGTATAGGGATAGGGTTATACAAGCAGGTGCCCTGCCCACATAAACAAGTAAGGGGCTGGGCCGGGCAGCAGCTGTTGAACTCAGGCCAGCGGCTGAGGCCCTGCACACTGAGAGTCCATCACACTGTAAGCAGGTGCCTGCAGACCTATGGTCACACTTTGTTGCCGCATGTTTGAGAAGGGGCGGTGGTGGTAGAGCACGGCCACAGGAGCAGTGGCGCATGACAACATTGTAGTGCTCACCTTCCCCAAGGCTTGCACCCCGTACACAGCTCCCTGCAGCAGCAGCACGCCATGCGTCAGCACAACGAGAAGCATGACGAGGCAGTAAGTGGCCTCGCAGCATGGATGGCAGATTGAGGCAGGCAATCTCTTCCTTGGGATGGGAGACCAGGGGCAAGGGAGAGCAAGGTGGGGTAGGGGCGGGTTCAAACTCCTGACAGATCAACAAGGCCTCTGAAACCAGCTGCTGGATAGGAGGCTGTCTCCATGCTGGGCCAGGGTCACCCATCGCTGCTCACCAGAGCACGACGCCTAAAGAGAACACATCACTCTTTTCATCACTCTGCTGGTTCCGCAGGATCTCTGGCGCCATCCACTCTGAAGAGGACAGCATCAACAGCAGCAGCCATCGGTCAGGATACCGCTAATTCATTACAAGGCCACATCACAGTAGGCTGCAAGCAGACTTTGCGTAATCACTGGGCCGACCTTGACAAATGCAGCATCAGTGCGAGACAGGGGAGGGCTAACAAGCCAGCGCCATCTCACACACCCTGCTCATAACTACCTTCCATCCTCACACCTACACTCCTTACACTACCTTTACACATGACACATGTTGTGCCACTAGACATGTGTGCTGTGCTGATGGCGTTGTTCCTTCAGATAACGTACAGAAACAGGGGTCAAGTGCTGCTGCTGCTGCTGCTGATGATGATGGTGAAGTAGAGGTGGATGATGTCAGTGAGCATATGCTTCAGCACTGCCCCTCCTGTGCATCGTCACCCACCTGGGGTGCCTGAGGTGCTGCGTGAGGTCAAGAAGGTAGAGCTCAGGAACTGACTCAGCCCAAAGTCACACACCTGCAGCCGCCAGCAACAGCCTGGTGCTGCGCTTAGTAAGGCACATCACAACTGTTCATTCGGCCGCCCGCCCACCTGCCTGCCTGCCAATCCAGCTAACACACAACCTGTAAGGCAACCGCCCCTGCGCACCAGGTCCAAGCACAGCTGCACACCCCACCGCGCCACCCACTGCTTGTCACCCCTCGTCATCATCATCAGACCCTCTATCTTGCCCCCTTACCTTGACTGTCCAATCCCTGTCCACCAGGAGGTTTGGGCTTTTGAGGTCACGATGCACGATGGTGGGTTTACACCGGTGCAGGTAGGTCAGGCCCTTGGTCACGTCAATGGCCATGGTCAGCCGCCTGCTGGGGTCTAGGACAGCCTGTTGCAGCAGGGGCAGCCAGGCAAGCAAGCAGCTTGGCGAGCCAGACAGCCAAGCTAGGAGATGTAAGACAGCACACTTGATTGACAGCGCAAAAGCTGCAAAACAGTCAAAGTGGGGTGAACCTGGCCACGCACACAAAGGATGGTACTCACAGGAGGACAGGTGATGCAGTCAGGACACATCTTTGTAGTCATGGACAGATGTTGAGCATTGAGCAACGAGTAGCGCGTCAAGCTTGCTGATTGCAAGTTTAGGGCCAAAGTGGGGTATCATGCAGTGTAGGCACTTGTCCATATACTGTGGCAGGTGTCTGGTCTTGCAATGTGAGAGTGATGGCTGCAGAATCCCTACCCTGACGTGCATTGTCACAGTGGATGGAAGAGTGGCTGTCCAGACACACAGGCACCTGAACTTGGCCTTGCATCCCTCAACCTCATTCTTTACCCAGCGCTGATCCCTCACCCTCAAACAAACATCACCCCAAGTCCTAATCTGGCTGCCCTCCCAGTGAGACCACTAACTCCACCGCCTGTCCTTGTCACCTCCCTCTCCCATCCCCCTCTCCTGGGCACGTACCTTGGAGTGATGCAGCAATCGGAAGAGTGAGCCGCGGGGCACAAACTCAGTGACGATGGCCAGCTCCGGGGGCTGCACCACAGCACCCATGAAGAGCACCACGTTGGGGTGGCGCACGCGGCTGAGGATTGACACCTCGGCTTTGAAGTCACGCATGCTGCTGTCAGACAGCGTGTGCTCCAGCAGCCGCTTGATGGCCACCTCAGTGCCCCTCCACTCGCCCCGGAACACCTCTGCAGGAGCAGCAGGGCCAAACAGCGGATCAGAGCTAGTGGCAAGGGTTGGCGCAGGGTGGAGAGCAGGAGCTGGGAGGTTGACAGGGGAAGAGCAAGACAAGCAGCAGTTTGTCGGGGCAGGAGCAGGGGTTTGGGGCCCCCTCCACATCCCTTGCTTGCTCACCCTCCAAGCCACCCCAGTTCCTCCCCTGCACCCTCATCTATCCCTTCCGCCCTCACTCCAACCCTCCATACCATCCTGCACCCCTCCACCCATTCCACCCCTCCCGCCGCACCCAGTCCCAGACCCACTTGGCCCCTGCCGCACCCTCGCACTGTTGCTCACCTCCAAAGGACCCCATCCCCAGGCGTTGACCAAACACCAGCTCGCCAGGGTCTATCTCCCACGGCTGCCCTGCCATCTGCACGCCCACAGGACCACACACCACATGGCCACACACATGACAACAAGGTCGCCACCATCGGCATGGCAGTAGCAGGCCAAGGGGCCCAAACACCTCAGCCTGTAGGGGGATGGATCCTAGCACAGCCCCACACCCTCCTGCACCATGATACTTCCTGTGAGCAAGCATGCAGGCCACATGGTAATGCTTGCATGCTGCTCCCCTCCCTTGCCCTGTTACTGCCCTGTTGCTGCCCTGGTTCTCCCCATGTTTGACCATCTGTGGGCACACACCCTGTCCTGCTGTGCCTGGAACTGCCCTGCTGGAACCACTTGCTGCCATGCCAGCTAGCCCAAGCACGCATACACCATGCCAGGAGCAGCAGGAGCAGCAGCAACAGGCGAGAGCCCACCTGCAAGGACTCCATAGCGCCCAGCACCTGTTGCGCAGCTTCTGCCTGGTGCTCGCTGCCGCCACCCCTGCTTGCCTCGTGTTGCCCAGGGCTGACTGGCGGCCCCTGTTGCTGCCCCTGCCCCTGTCCTGGCCCCTGTCCCTGTCCTTGCCCTTGGCCCTGCCGCTGGCCTTGCCCCTGCTGGTGGCCAAAGACTAAACCTTGGTGGTGGCCTGCCCCCTGTTGACCCAGCCCCATGGCCTGCAGCTGCCCCAGCCCTAGGCCATGCGCCATCCCCTGCTGCTGCCGTAACCCTGGACCGTTGCGCTGTATCAGCGGCCCTGACCCCGGCCTCAACGGAGCTCCAGGGTATGCTGCCGACCAGCCCCCTTGCTGCTGAGGCTGTTGCAGCAGGTGCACAGGGGGCTGCTGCATCAGGTGCAGGTGGGTGTAGGGGCATGGCGCAGCCCGCGCAGCCCACGCCCCCAGCCCCACTGCCTGTGCCTGCTGCACTGGAGCTTGCAATGCCCCAGGCCCGTCTATGGGCGCTTGGGCGAGCTGGGTGGTGAAGGTAGGGGACAGGGGCCGCAGCCCTGCTGCTCCTAGGGGGCCTGGCCCCATGCCTGATACAGCAGGGCCCCCCCGGGTGGCTCCCCCTGGTTGCATGTACAGGCCACTCTGCGCATGCACGCCATCCACCCCCCACTGCAGCCAGGCATTGCGGCCCAAGCTAGCTGATGGCTGTTGCCCCTGCACTGAGGTCTGGCTGGGGCCTCTAGCAGCTGGCATCCCTACTGGCACCAGCTGTAGTCCGGGTCCTGCTGATCCTGAGGGGTGCTGTGGCTGGCCTGCTGATCCGGTGCAGCCCTGCGATGGCAGGGGTGAGTGAGGCAACAGTCCCTGCAGGCCGTCAGGCGTGACGAGGGGTGTTCCAGTGCTGCTGCTGGCGGGCAACTGGCCGGACAGACGCGACAGCATGTCCTCAACTGCCTGTGCGCTGGTGGAGGTGGAGGCGGCCGAACTGGGTAGCAAGCCGCTGACCTTGCCGCTACTGCCGCCGCCGGGCCTGGTGCTCGATGCAGCTAGACTATAACGCGGGCTGGCTTGCTGCTGCTGCTGCTGCTGCTGCTGCTGCTGCTGCTGCTGCTGCTGCTGCTGCTGCTGCTGCTGCTGGTGGTGAGGGGGGCAGGGCTCCAGGCTGAAATGCAGGGATGCAGCATCGCTGCCTCCCCCCTCCCCCACAACAAACAGTGTAGGCACATGCCCCGTGGAGCTGCTGCTTGCACTCTTGGCGTGGTGCACAAAGGGCGGGCCCTGCTGCCCCTGTGGCTGCCACTGCACGGGCGAGCCGCTGCCCAAGCTGGTGCGATGGTGGTGGTGGTGAAACTGATGTCCAGCACCACCCCCTCCTCCCCCCACACCCCCTCCCGCTGCCAGCATGGGGGTGTGTGGTGCTGCACCGGTCGAGGCCCGGTCCATGCTGCTGCCTGCCTGAGGGGGGCCCGACCCCAGGGTCCTGAAAGGGGACAGGTCAGCAAACGGCTCAGCTGACTTGGCAGCACCTGAGACCAGCAGCCCAGCCGCTGCTGCCGCCGCTGCTGCAGTGGCGGCTGCCGCGCTGGACCCTGCGGAGGAGTGGTAGCTGTGGTGGCTGGTGTGGTGGCCGGGGCCGCCCGCGCCTGGGGCAGGGGGCAGGGCGGTCAGGGCTGAGGCAGCTGGGACGAGGCTGGGAGGGTGGGCTGGCCCGCCCTGGCGCTGGCCACGCAGCCCCCCATGAAAGGCCCCGGCGCCCTGGCTTGCCTGCGCCCAGCCACCCTGCCCAGGGCCCTGACCAAGCAGCTGCTGCCCAGGGCCTGGAGCCGTCATGCGCTGGGCGGGCTGCAGAGGTTGCTGGGGCAGGGCCAGGGACCCATGCCAGCCCAACACCCCAGACAACACCCCGCCCCCTGACCCTGCAGAGCCAATGTGGTGCTGGGGCTGGGGGAACTGCTGCTGCTGCTGCTGCTGTGGGTGGTGAGGGTGCTGCTGGGTATTGAGGGGTTGGGAGAAGGAGCCGCTGGTACCCCCGCTACTCTGTGTGCTCATGGAGCTGCGCAGCACTGCGGGGGCGGCATGGCCCAAAGCACCCACGGCTGCAGCATGGAGTTGGTGCATGGGGGGGAGCTCGTAGGCTGCTGGGGGGGTGTGGGGCTGGCTGGAGGTACCCTGGTGCAGGGGGGAGGCACTCTGCCGCCCGGGCAGGGAGGAGGGGCAGCTGGGGGAGGGCTGGCTGGGTGGGAGGGGGCGGGGGCCAGAGCTGGGGGGCGTCTCAGTACTGTGGGCGTTGGGCTGGGGGGGCGGGGTGTGGGGGGCCCCCATGATGAGCCAGGTGGGTTGGGGGTCTGGCGCTGGGGTCAGGGCTGTTGTGCCGCCAGGGGGGGGGAGGGGGGCGGGGGGGATGCCAGGGTGGAGCAGCTGGGACTTGCTGACTGCATGAGCGGTGGGGGGGTGGAGGGGCCCCTCCCCAGGGGCTGCTGCCACTGCCATGGCGGTGTATGAGGCAAAGGGGGAGGAAGCGGCAACTGCACGAGACCCAGGATCTGCCCCTGTACCTGCTGCTGCTGCTGCTGCTGCTGCTGTCTGACAACCGCCCTCCTGGCTCTTGCCCAGCTCTGAGCCTGCCCCCTGCCCTTGCTCCACGCTCCTTGGCCCCACCCACCCGCCCGCACTGAGCGGCAGCGCATCCCGCTCAGCCGGCAGCAACCAGGCCAGCGAGGGGGAGGCGGCTGTCTCAGAGAACCATGGGGTAGCCCCCTGGTGGCTGTGGCCCGCCCCTGTGCCTGGGGCAGGGGCGCTGGCTGCCCCCCCAGCCATGTGCCCCTCAGACCCTGCTGCCAGACCCCCTCCCTCCCCCTGCCCTTGCAGAGTAGCTTGCAGCTCAGGCACACTGCAGGCAGTCATGCTGTTGTTGAAGGTGACCCACCCAGGCTGGCTGGCTGTGAGGCTGCCGGCCACAGGCTGGGTGTTGGCCAGGGGGCTGCTAGGGCACTGGGCCGCTGCCAGTGCCTCTGGGCTGAGCTGCAGGGTCTCGGAGTCCAGGCGGATGAGATCAGGGATGGGGGACAGAGGCTGGCGGGGGCTGGTGGCAGGGGACGCCTGCTGGGCCCCCCTGCCTCCGGCCCCCCCCGGCCGTCCCCCCCGCCCCCCACCACCATTGCTGCTTGAGGAGCCGCTAGCGCTGGTGCGCCCGTCCAGCCCACCACCCCCAGTGGCTGTCCTGGTGCTGCGCATGGCGGCGAGCTCGTCAAAGGATGCAGCCAGGTTGGGCTGCAGGGGTGGGGGAGGCAGGCTGGGAACGGGGCCGGCTGCTGCCCAGCCTGCGGCTCCAGGAGGGGGCTGGCGAGAGGTAGGCCCCCTAGGAGTGGCGGCACCAGTGGCAGATTGGGAGGAGGGGTGACTGCCATTCTGGGTGTTGGAGGCAGGGAGGGTGGAGGGGGCATGGAAGGGGGTGCCAGGGCGGAGTCCCGCAGCAGTGGCTGCAGACCTCTCAGCTGTGGCAAAGGCAGAGAGCTTGCTGCTGGTGGAAGCTGGGTTGGGGTTGGGAAAGGGGGAGGGGAGGGGAGGAGGGGGGAGGGCGGGGACTGGCAGACGGGAGGTGGGGGCAGCAGCGGGGCGGCTGCTGCCTGAGGGTGGGTCTTGGAGGGGGCTGCTGGCTCCTGAGGAAATGCAGGGCAACCAAGGAGTGGGTGAGTATGACAAACACTAGTATACATATACAGAGGAGCAGCAGCAATAGCTGTCACTGCAGAGGCAACGCGGGCAGGATGGACTGAGAGCAGGACAGGGAGCAGACAAATCAGTGCACTCCAGCGCCTGCCTCCTCCCTAGCCCCATGCGCCTGCCTCAGCCCCTCGTGGTCTTGCTGCCTCGGCTGGGACAGCTCACTTGTGAAGTGCCTGCGCTGGGTGGCGAAGCTGTCCGGGGTCAGCAGCTCTCCAGGCTTGGCCACCAGGTCCACAATGAACTCCTGTGCATGCAGCCAGCACCCCACCATTGCCAGGGGTCAATGGCCCCACACTGCAGCCAGTCCTGGGTTGCGCAGCGTCACAAGGACCAGCATCACCATGAGGACCAGTGGATAGGAGGACACTGGTGTCGCGTGTATGCATGAGGCTTGCAGGCCCACCTGCTGGCATAACCTTCTCAGCTGCAAAGCCATCACAGGGTGTGCCCTTCCATCCAGCGCCTGCCCTCCCACCCAATCCACCCCACCCCACCCCTGCCATCAACTAGACCCAGGCACTGACCCAGGCCCTGCTACCACTACCCAACACAGCAGTGTCTGCACTGCTAAGTTGCGCCTCAGCCCCTCGGCACTCAACACAGCACCGCCTGAGCTGACCCTGGGCTGTGCTCCGACCTTTGTCCCCACTGCCACGCTGCAGCAGCCCAGGCCACCATCCACTGCACCACACTGCGCTGCCCAGAGCTGGAGCACTGGCCCCCTGCAACGCTGTCTTCTGCGCCTCTGATCTACCCGGGCAGGTGCAGCCTCTGGAGCAGGCTGCCCCTAGAGCCCTCTGGAGCTGCTCCTGCTGCCCCTGCTTGAGCACAGCTGCAGTCGCCTCCACTGTCCCTTCCTGGTCATGAGGGGGCACGCTGCTGCCGTGCGTTGGCAGGCGGTGACACTGGCATAACCGCCAAGTTGCCTTACGTAAAAGATTGCCATCCAGGCTGACCCCCCGAGTGCCTTTGGGTCAGAGCAGGCTGGTAAACAATGCTGAGGCCTGCCCCTGACCCTGTGAGTGCCCGTGTCAAACTACCTCCCGCCTCCCACCCCATAGTTAAGTAGGGCTGCTGCAGTCACCTTGCCGTCAATATTGACCACATTGACTGCCAGGTCGTCGCCCCCTCCAGCCGCCGGCCCCTTGCGCAGCTGGCTCTTGATGTTGAGCGAGTCTGCCAGCAACTTGAACAGCAGCGCCCGATGACGGATGCTGCCCACACTGAGGTTGCCCAGAGCAATGACGGCGGACCTGGAGCGGGGGGTGATGAGCAGAGCAGGGGTGTGAAGGGGCGAGTGGAAGTGATGCGAGCAGAGGCAGGAGCAGGGGGAGCACGACACGCATGCACCAGCTGGCATGGGCACAAAAGAGTGCAATGAGAGTTGTGAAGATGTTTGTGCTGGGCTGAGCAGCAATGCTCAGCAAACATGGATGCCAGGTTGACTGGATGGAAGCACCCCCTCTGCGCCCTCTGTCTCAATGCCAGTTCTAACATGGTGTTCATGTATAGGCAAGACTGCTCCTGCTGCTGCCCTGCTCCTTAGCATGATGGCTGCTGAGCGGCTCCGCTGCTGCTGGCAAAGCAACGCTCGCCATGTAGCTTCTGCTGCTGTCCTACTGCACAGGCGTCCTTGCTGTGTCCACCTGTCCCGTGGAGGGAGGCGGCTGTACACAAGCGGGCAGGTGTTAGCCAGTTGTCTAACTGTGTGTCAAGCCCAGAACTTCCATGCCATACAGCTCTCCTGAACGCCTCCATGCCTGCTGGCCAGCTATCCCCAGCAGCTGCCTTCGGGCCAGCTGCCCCTTTTGCCGCCATGCACAGCCTGGCCCACCTTTTCTTAGCCTTTTCGGCCGCGCTGGCCGCCTGCCAGAAGTGTGACAAAGTGTCATCACAGTCATACGTGCCGCCCATGGAATCGACTACAATCTGTGCGAGCGCCTGCATAGTATGGAGCAATGGCACAAATATCTGTTAGTGCTATGATGCAGGCCCGACCCTCTGTGGGCTTGTGTGGTACTCATGCCTGATGTCAGGATGGCTGATATGGCACTCACTTGTATTGTGGTGCTAGAGCCTAATGTTCATGGTGTGGTACAGGCGCCCATTGCACTCCAACATATCTGATGGGGCCCATACCCACACCTAGGGACTCTGACCCTAACCCTGTGACCCTAACCCTGCTTCCTGCACCTATACCTGGCGCACATCTTGTTTCCATCCCTGCATGCCGGTCGCAACACAGCCTTGCCTGTTGTGGTCATAGTGTCAGGTGCACTACCTAGACCTGAAACAGTGGCCTGCCTGGCGTTGCCATTGCACGCCTATTGTAGTGATTGCGCCTCTTTGGCTGATCATGCCTGGGTTGTCTTGCAGCTGTGGAGCGTCGTGCTGTGCAAGCACCTCACCTTGATGCGTGCAGCCGGGCCCTGGGACACCACCTCCGCAGACACATCTGCAGCACGCTCCTCAAAGGCACACAGGTTGCTGTCCTCTGAGTGGTCGATCACAACAGCCTGAAGAACAGTGAGGGGCAGCAGCATGAGCGCGTTGGGCAGAGCTGCGTGGGCCCAGGCAAAAGCAAGCAGGGGCAGGCAGAAGCAGGCAGGGCCGGATAGGGCATGAGCAGGTCGGTTGTCAGCATAATTGGCAGCGGCATCTTGGCAACACAAAAAAAGGAGGCGCACAGCAGTGAAAGCAGGGCAGCTATGGTGTGGCAGCAAGAACTGGTTGGCAGTGCCTGATGCACCACACCTCTCGGAGGTCTCCCTCTGCTGTCCGTACTTTCTTCAACTCCTCCAACTTGGGGAAACCGCCAGCGCTGTCCTCAACCTCTGGGAAGTCGCCCAGCACGTCATAAAACCCATCCACCTGGGACCAGGGGCGCATGCAGTGGCGCTGAAAGCCTGGCTGACTGGAGCTGACGCTGGCATGCAGAATGGGTGACCTGTCCTGTTCTAAGCAGTGCTGGTTTGAGACACAGAGCATGCAGCTGGCAAGGAAAGGCCTTACCACTACATCTGACGACTCCAGCCTGCCCGTCACGTGGTATTTCTGGCTGAGGGCTTGTGCCAAACCCGCCTGCTGGCGTCTAGATGCATCTGCGGCTCTACTTCGCTGGATCGCAATGGCATTTGCTTGTTGCTGCGCCTGCATAGCTTGCAGGGTCTGCTGACGGGCCTGTTGTTGCTGCGCCTCCTGTGCACTGGCTTGCAGCGCAAGGCTGACCATCTGCGGCCACGGGCATATAATCCACCTGTGATAACCACCGGGGCTGCGACGACGCTGCGACTGCCTTTACTCACGTAGTCTTCATGGGCTTGTGCGGGATGGACGGGCCCAGGAGCACGAAGGTGTTGTGAAGGCCAGTGTGCGTGGGCAGGGTAGGCGTACACTGGCGGAGGGAGGTAGCCAATTGGCTGTGACACAGGCAGCGTAGCCTGGGCCTGATGCCCGTTGGTCGGGTGATGCGCTGTGCGCTGGGATCCCGCAGGTGGTGCTGTCCCAGGGGGTGCACCGAAGGTACTCGCGCCAGAAGGAGTGGCCTCGAAGGCCGACTCCACTGCGTCTGCGGAGGCCTGCCTGCGATGGGACTTCGCTGGCCACTTCATTCTTACAAAGATGGGCCCTGCGCCTGCAGGCACGGGCCCTGCGCTTGGTGCACAGAGGTAAGCGCCGTTGTTTCTTTAAATGAATTGTGGGACCTGAGTGGGACCGCGCCAAGTTTATGCAAGACCTACTCAAGCCTAAAGTTTAGGTGAGAAACCAGTCTTCATAGTTGCATATGCACTGCACCATCAACCATTGCATAGCTGGGTACCATGGCAGCAGCACCAACCCTGGGCTGCTGCCAAGGCCCCCCCGCCACCCACCCCCTATGCCCTCACCCCAACCAGCAAGTGCCACCGAGCGTCGCATAGCACAATCCCATCACAACCTGTCACCATCGGCCCAATGTATCAAAACCGGCCTAGACTACCCTAACCGGCGTGGCGACGCGGTCCTGGGGCTTGTGCCCTAACTAGCTGACCACCGGAGCCTGGATACGCGGCTGCTGGCTGAGCCACCAGCGCTTCGGCCACGCACTTCGGGGCACCCAGGTTGCATGCCCACATGGGCTGGGGTTAAGCCTTAACTAAAGGGCTTGGCTGTAGACAGCTTTACCGCAAATTGGCAAACAACTTCAATGTGGGTGGACAATGTACTGGACATCGACTACATCATGGAACTGCACCATGGGACTACAAAACGTCCGTATCATCTGTTGAGCTGCATGCTTCGAGTTAAGGTTACAACTCTGCAGCCCCCTTGTCCCTCACTTGGGCCTCCATTTGAGCCGGACCAGTAGTGGGCACTAGCAGCCACTAGCGGGAATGTACTAGTGGGCAATAGTGGCCCGGCTCAAACGGTGTTATTGGGCTGTGTGGAGTAACCCAGTGCACATAGCACATGAGCGCCTATCACCTACATTATTGCCTGACCCCTGAGGGCCTGGGGTGGCTCGTCTCGCAGCCGCTTGTAGCCCAGGCCTGGGTACTCCTTGCCCTTGGCTGGCAGAGCTCCCTGCTCTGGCCAGTAGCACAGCTCCAGTGGGCGCCACCTGCTCTCCCCAATGCGCTGCATGTTCAATGCAACATTGCAGTCCCTGTCCAGCCACCTGCCTGGCTGTGGTGCTGGCTTGGCTTTGACAGCCTTGCTCTGGGCCTTGCCTATGCCCTTGGTGGACTGGCTGGGCTCAGGTGCCTGCTCAACCTTGCTGCGCTTGCTCTTGGCTGGCGGGGGAGTGCTGGGCCCTGGCTCTGAGGCTGCTGGCTGTGTGGCTGCCTGGCTGCTGCGTGGGGGCTTTGGGGGCTTGCGGGGGGCCACTACCGAGCACCACATCAGGCCCCGCACTGGCTGGTCACGCCGCTGGCTCCAGGCTGGGCGCATTAGGCGGGCTTCCACCTGCCCTTTTGGGGGCTTCCAGCCTGCACGCCTGGTGGGCTGATCATGGTCCAACTCCTCCTCACATGGCTGCTTGCCATTCACTGCTGAGCTTACCCGGGTGGTGCGGTGCTCATCTACAAGCACCACCCTGCCCCGCCGGTGGCCTGCGCCCCTAGGCCTGCACACCACCTTGAAGCAGGCCCGCAGCACAGCGTCAGCACCCCACCCTCCCTGCGTACCAAGGCCAGCCGCTCCGAAGAAGACCACCAGCTGCTTAGCATGCCCATGGCGCTCCATGGACACCTCCGCCATGTCCTCTTCTAACTGCAGCCATGCACACAAGGCACACAACTGGCACAGTCAACGTCATGCCCAACCCACCACCTCCCAGTCCCTTAACCTTCCTCTCTCCTACCCACCCTCACCTTGAAGAACTGCTCCAGTGTCCGGTCCTGAGCTCCGTACAGCCTCAGCCGCTGCCGTGCCCACTTGGGGTCCAGGTACACCTCCCACACCGCATCCCAGGTGGCCAGGGTGACGGTGATGTGCTTCAGGTTGGCCTCCAGGGAGGTGCTGGCTGAACTGGCTGCTGCCAGGTGCCGGAGGTGGGGCTTTAATTGGTGCTAGCCACCGCTCAGTGTCACGGCGGGCATTGTTCAGGCCGCTGTCATGCTTCACATGGCCCTTGGTCAGCTTCCAACGGCGGATCTGGTCTGCTACCAGCTGGCCTGACCCCTCGTCCTGCGCTGACTGCCTGGGTTACGCCGGGGTCGATGCCCACCCCAATCTGTGTGTCTGGGTCAAACAGGTACTCACGCGTCTCAGCTATGCCCCTGCCTATGTGGGGGAGTCCCACTGCATGGGCCGCAGCTGCTGCTGCTGGCAGCTGGGGGTGGGGCTGGAGGAGGGGGAAGGGGGCGCGTGTAATGGACGTTATGTCATGTCCACCGTCCTCTTGAAAGCAAACTCTTTGTTGCGAAGCTTGTTGGTGTTGAACCACCTGACCCAGTTCTGGATCAGTGCTGGAGGTGGGGCTGAGGTTACAACTCTGGAGCACCGCAGACCACTCCACTGCAACTGAATAAACAACATGTGGTGATAGAATGCATGTACAATAAACCCCCGTCACAAACGCCCCCCGAGCCAGCTACTGCGATCTGATGCACCTAGCTACGACCATGGCTGGCTGGGTTGCTGCCCTGCAGCCTGAACGATGCGTATCGGAAAACATGGTGCAACGCTGTGTTGATGAGGATAACTGCAATGACGAAGCTTTTCCGGGTTTGTAAACGACCGAGGCCGAAGCAGTTCCGAGTGAACGCTCGAGACCGACGCCAGGGGCCGGAGGCCCCTGGCGGAGGTCGAGAGCGTTCACGAGGAACTGCGAGGCCGAGGTCGTTTACAAACCCGGAAAAGCTGAGGCGTTGCAGTTAACTTGTATAACTTCAATTTACAAGGCGAGCATAGCAGAGCTATACAGCGGCGATGCACACGGCTATACAGCGGCGAAGCCGCAGTGGTCGCTATGACCAGTGTGACTGCGCGATCTCAGGGGCAGAACTGCAGCCAGCCGACCGGGTTTCTAATTATAAGAGCGAGGATGGCCACTTCAAGCGTCACCGCAACCCCTCCACGCGAAAGCTTCGCTGTTCCTTGCAGTTTGTGCGGCGCAGCCGCACTTTTTGCTGTAATTGACGGTTGGAACATAATTGGGCGTCGGTTGCCTTTGTTACAGCCTTCTAAAACATGGGCAAAAACCGTTTAGATCCGGGTAAATTGAAGTTATGACTGTAAAACTGAGCAGCGGCATCAACGTCACACGCCCTGGCAACAATGTACAGGAAACACCACACACGCCCTTGCAACAATATACAATGAAGAACCCAACATCGTGGGCTGGCGATGTAAATAGCAGCGATGCCAGCGCCAGCGCCTACCCCCCACCCATCCCCTGCACAAGCACCTACCCCGACCCCTGCTCCGCACAAGCGACCACTACCAGCGCAGTCCTGCTCCACAACACACCTGGCTAAAGAGCGACCGACACACCCTACAGAGTGGCCGTGGCACGAGCAAGGCCCGCCAGCCTGCTGTCCAGCCGCGACTTGGAGTGGAATACTGTGGCTTAATAAGTCATCATGCCCGTACTAAATGGCGGCGTTGCTGCTGCTACTCTGACGTCACCAATGCATGTGACAGGGGTCACGCATGTGTATAGCTGTGGCATGCTTTTACACATGATGCCATCCCTACCCCAGCCCCCTACACCTTACCCTGTGCCCTTACCCCGCCCTACTCCCCCGCGCCCGGCATGCTGACCGCTAGGCAGTATAAATCCCACCTTAAGAAGCCATGGCAGTCGCAGCCGCCACGGAAGCCACGGAAGCCACGGAAGCCACAGAAGCCACGGAAGCCACAGCAGCGAGCAAGATACAATTACAAGCATTGTGACCTCCTCAAATGTGAGTCCACGCTGCCAGCCTCCTTCCACGCGTGCCATGGCATGCTGGTCCATGCGGTGGTGAAGTTGGCTCAGTCAATCCCTGACAGCTGGCAGCTGCTGCTTGATCAAACCTTACTCCAATGATCTCACTCATTCCCCTGTCTTCCTCACATCACCCACCTCTCCCCAAGGGTTTGCTCCCTCTTCTCAAGCCCCTCGGCCACCCCCTCCACCCCACAGCCGTGAGAGCACTGAAAGATGCGTCTCGTAATGTTTCAAACTTCAGCTGTGAAAACCTGGAGGAGGGGGTGCCAGCCCTGTGTCGTGCATGGCATCCCAGTTTGTGAACACCTGCCAGCCCAGCGCCCAAGATGCCACGCCTCCAGCTAAGGCCACGACTGGGCCGGTTGCGGAAGGTAGCGGCAGGTTTTCCGCCCCTGCTCCTTCCTGTGCCACTGCCATTGCTGCACCTGCTACTGCTGCTGCGGCTGCTGTTGAGTAGGAAGAGGCGGTGGAGGAGCGGGGAGGCAAGGCCGGGATGGGGGAAGGAGAAATGGTGCATGGTGCCTTGTAAGTGCGTGCTGCATTCGGGCCAGGTGCTGGACTTGGAGAGAGGCTGGCCAGCTGTCTTACTCCGGCTTCAACGGCCCACTTGCGCTTCACTGCCCTGCACTCTGCCTGTAGAATTCGGCCTGCAGCCTGGCTGGAGCGAGGCGGGGTTTGATCCTTGTCGCTCTCGCACCAAAGCCTGGATGCCTCCAGGCGACCGCATGGTGTGGAAGGGGAAGGGGGGAAGGGGCTAGGGGGGCTAGGGGGAGGTGACACGCCCTTGGTATGCGGCCAGGCCATGGTGGTGGCAGGGGAGGCTGGACCGGCCTTGCGCGACCCTGCACCACGCACAGCCGCCGCTGCTCCCAATGGCCCAGATGTCAGCAGATGCTCCTTTATCGTACCCCGCTCTTTCGCACGTTGCAGCTCTTGGGCTCGTGCTGCTTGTCGGCGGAAGCTGATCCTCGTGTTCTGCGCGACCTTCATCCGGGAGCTCAGCTCCCGCGCCGCGAGGACCAGGTGCGATAGCTCGGCGATGCTAGCCGAGTCGCGCGGCAGCAGCCCGGACCGCAGCTCTGCCAGCCTGCGGTGCGTGCTCCGCAGCTTCTCTTGCAGCGACCCAATCTCGGCATCAATGCGCTGCATCTCTTGCTGAAAGTCCGTGCAGTGGTATTGAAACGGGCTCACACAGGTCACTCCTGGCGCGGGTGCACGTGAGTTGGTCTGACGTGGCATGGCGATGTGGCAACTGATGCTGCAGCTGTCGTCGCCGTCGCAGCTACTGTTGCTGCTGTTGCTTCGGCTGCTCGTCCCTCGCATTACTTGTCTGCGCATCAGAAATTCGTGAGGCTGCGGCTGCTGCCGTTGCCCGGAAGCCGGCGCTGCTAGGCGCATAATGCCGGGCTGCATGCGGCGTCTAGCCTCCGCCCGGCTGACAGCATCCCGCAGTCGCAGCTCCAGTTGTGCCAGGCTGCCCGTGCGAAGGCCGAGGCAGGCATACATGCTCGCCCCCGCGCCGTCCACTGCCTTGGTGTCTTCAATGGTCGCGACTGCTGCTGCTCGTGGCCCTGCTGCTGGCGCCTCACTTGTTGGTAGCCCAGCTGCTTGTGGCCCTGTTGCAGGGCCGCCGGGGGCGGCTGGTGTGCTAGGGGCAGGTGGTGGTTGTAGTGGCTGTGTTGCTGCTGATGCCACCAGCGAGTAACTGCGAGGTCGTGGAGCTGGTACCCCTGCTGCTGGCCCCCCTTCCTGCTCTGCCGCCACCTCTGCCGCCAACTCCAGCTGCTTGGGAGGGCGCAGGCTGCAGCTGTCAGGGCTGCATACCGAGGCTGCTGCTTCTGCTGCTGCTGCTGGTGACAGGGGCAGTGCCCGCGGAGATGATGACGCGTGTGCTGCTGCTGGAGATGTTGATGAGGGTGCCAGGGCTGGTGGAGCTGTGGGTGGCTGCTGCTGGGGGCGCAAAGCCGCAGCCCACATGGCCTTGGCAGCACAGCTGGTGTGGGTCATGGAGGAAGGGAGGTGGTAGGGGGCTCGGGGTGGGGTGTCAGGCATAGCCGGCAGGGACCCTGCAGGCTGTAGGCCCACCCCCTGCTGCCACCCCACATCCTGGTCCTCTTGTGGGGCCCCCACCTGCTGCTGGACCCACTGCTCCCGGCCCCCCTGCTGCTGGCCCCCCTGCTGAGCCTCTAAGCACCCAGCCAGCTCCTCCCCGGATCCCTCTGACACAGTGGGTGGAGCCAGGCACAGCGCCTCTGCACGGCTCTCCCTGCATGACCAACACACACCATGCGGGGCACAGCACAGCTTACCCCACCACAGCGGAGTGCTGGTCACACCAGACAGGCTGGGTTTGGGGGTCAACGCCCACCCCACCCCACCCCACCCCACCCCACCCCACCCCACCCCACCCCACCCCACCCCACCCCACCCCACCCCACCCCACCCCACCCCACCCCACCCCACCCCACCCCACCCCACCCCACCCCACCCCACCCCACCCCACCCCACCCCACCCCACCCCACCCCACCCCACCCCACCCCACCCCACCCCACCCCACCCCACCCCACCCCACCCCACCCCACCCCACCCCACCCCACCCCACCCCACCCCACCCCACCCCACCCCACCCCACCCCACCCCACCCCACCCCACCCCACCCCACCCCACCCCACCCCACCCCACCTCACCCCACCCCACCCCACCCCACCCCACCCCACCCCACCCCACCCCACCCCACCCCACCCCACCCACTTTGCACGGGTGCCCAGCCCAGCCTCCCCTCCTGCCGCCAGCTCAGCCTGCTGCGCTGCCAGGCACACTGTACCCAGCACTGCCTGTTGCCGGCGCCTGGTGTGCTCAGTCCAGCGCTGATGAATGACTCGGGCCTGCAGCGGCACAGGGCCTGGGTCAGGGGGCCAGCAACTGCATGCAGCTCACCCACCCCTCCCCACACCCACACCCCCTCTGACTGCATGCTTGGGTGTCTGTACTCCTCTACCTGCTACTCCACCCTTCTCCACACTTGCCCTTATCTTTTCATGGCATCCCTGTCAGGACTCAATCAGCAGTTGGCCACCACGCAGGGCTGGCGGGGGGCTGCAGGGCCGGCCGTATGCATGGTGGTGGGGGGGGCACCCTGCTGTCCTAAGCTGCATGTGCTCGCATGCGCTTTTACATGTGTGGAGATGCGATTCGGAGGGGAGGCATGTGAGGCTCTCTACTGGCAGGGCGGTGCGTGCAGAAGGGCAGGCAGAGAGCTGGCAGGCAGGGGATGGGTGTCTCCTCCCAGGGCACCAACTGCCGGCCCTCCCCCCCCCCCTCCCCCCCCCCTTCCCCCTCCCCCTCCTCCTCCCCCTCCCCCTCCCCCACAACCCCTCCCCCTCCCCCTCCCCCCCTCCCCCTCCCCCACACCCCCTCCCCCACACCCCCTCCCCCACACCCCCTCCCCCACACCCCCTCCCCCACACCCCCTCCCCCACACCCCCTCCCCCACCCCCCCTCCCCCACACCCCCTCCCCCCACACCCCCTCCCCCACCCCCCCTCCCACACCCCCCCTCCCACACCCCCCCTCCCACACCCCCCCTCCCACCCCCCCTCCCACCCCCCCTCCCTTCCCACCTTGACCAGCCACTCCTCCTGACCCTTGGGCACTGATGAGCAGGTGGCATACAAGCGCTCCTCCTCCTCCTCTTCCACCACCTCCTCCTTTACCTCCCCCTCCGCCGCCTCCTCCCCCTCCACCTTCTGCACCACGTTCTGCCCCTTCTGCCCTGCTGCAGTGGCGGCAGCAGGTGTGGGGGCTGCAGGGGCTGCAGGGGGTGTAGGGGCTGCAGGGGCGGCAGGGGGTACTGGGTCAGCTGGGGCTGCTGGAGGAGGAGGTCTTGTAGCCGGCCTTGCTGGAGGCGGAGCCAAGCGCAGTGCGAGCCTGGCAGGTGCCAGCAGCAGGGGCAGCGCTGTCTACACTGCTTGGGCGTGACCCCCAATGCCTCCCCTCCTCAATGCCTCCCCTCCCCATGACGCTCCCTTCCCCACCCATGACCCACCCATGACCTGACCCATGACACCCCACGCCTACCCCACCTGTGACCCCCCTCCCCCTCCGCAAACAAGGCTACCCCTCCTCACCCTGACCCTCCCACACGGCTCCGCCTGCAGCCCTCGCACTCACCTGCCCTGGCCCATCAGAGGTAGACCCCTACCAGCCCTTCCCATCCGCCAACCACTCACCAGGGTGGGGGACACATGTTCGGGCTAGGCGCCCGGGGGGGAGAGGGTGGGCCCTGCGGTTGTGGGAGGGGAGCGGCAGCAGCAGCAGCAGCAGCAGCAGCAGCAGCAGCAGCAGCAGCAGCAGCAGCAGCAGCAGCAGCAGCAGCAGTGGCAGCATTTGGAGGCGATGGTGGCTGGAGTCCAGCGGCTGCCTGTGATCAAGCTCACCAGTCGGCACGCTGTCAGGCACACCCACCAGGGGCACCCTCCTGCTCCTGCCCCTAGAGCCAGCTAGGGACCACGCGCCCCACAGCAGGCTGGCCCCAGCCCTTGCTGTTGGGTACAAGTCTATTCCTACTGCTGCTGGTGTGGGTGCTTGTGCGGCTAATGCTGCTGACCGGCTTCCACTCGGCACCTCTGGTCGTTGTGTCGACTCTGCATGTGCAGCTGGGCTTGTTTTACTTGCCAAGGTGTCAGCTACGCTCGCGGCAGTTGGATTGGGTGGGGCCTTCCCGGGATATTGCGCCCGCCGGGCCGACGCCGTTGCGCTTTCCCATGACTTCTGCAACATCCTAAAACGTAGCCCTGGGGTGGCTTGTGCAGCAATGCCTTCGACGCTGCGATCCGATAACGCCAACCCGTCGGCACGCGGCAGATGTTCGGCCTGCGCGTCACGATTACTGCAGTCTCCTGCCATCTCCGGTAGCATTGCTGGAAGCGGCATGCTGTCCAAGACACAATGTCACGGTTGGCCGGCTTGACGAGGCCTTCGCGATGAGAAGCCAGTGCAAGATGAGCTGCGGGCCAGTGAGATATAGAAACTAGGGGCGGAATCCTGGTTCCAAAAGAACCAAAGAAACTGTCACAAGTGTGACTGAAGTCAACTGACCCGCATTCCAACTTCTCTTCCTCAGCCAAATGTCAATGCCTAGACCCAGATAGGTGTGCTTGTCTTGGTTAATACGGATACGATGTTAACGTACCATTGCATGGCACCGGTTTTGTATCCTGCATGGTACCATATCTTGATCCAGATAACTAAGCTCGCGAGCGCGTTCGAAACTGTATCTCTTTTCGTTTGTACGTGTCGACACTCTCCAGCAACAAGCCCTGATGCACTTTCACGGATTGCCGTGAAACTTTCCACGATCGCGACGAACGATGGATTTACATGACGCTTGGAGCTTCCTGTGGCCTAAGGAGCTCCTACTGTACAAGACTACGCTATGCCGGTGCGACGCAGGCATCGCAAGAGCATGGCTGGGACGCTCAACAAACTTGCATTCTTAGTCCAGGGCACTGAACAGGATGACATATCGTCCATCCTTTCACTTTGCCCAACAACCCAGACAAGCACTTCCCCTCCTCCCCCCACCATGTGCCGCCCCCCCACACAGGACCTACACCACTGGGAGCGGCCCCTGCCCATTAGGCGGCAAATGCCGGTTTGCGCACAGCCCTACAGAGCTGCGGGAGGAGGGGGTGGGGCCAAGCTATGCAGAGGCCAGAGCACTGGGCGTGCGCCTGCCCGACCCGCTGGATCGCACCCAGGTGCTGCTGGACTTCACAGCTGAGCAGCGCATGGACCATGCCACCTACGCCACGCTGCTTCAAGGTTTGCCCCGCCTCTTGACTTGTGACCCTGTATGGGGTGGTAGGGTAGGTACGCATGAGTGCATAGGCCATTACAGTAAGCTGCAGGGGGGGGTGAACGATTTGCATCATCCGGCCTCTACCCCTAACCTTGTAATCATAGTATGTGTATTTTGATGCACAGCCATATGTGTGTATGTGGATATCTGAGGTGTGTGCAGCCAGTATGCCACAATGATATCAGCAATATGGTCAAGCGCGATTTTTGCGGAGATGAGCTTTAAGCTCCGGACTGGCTTCGTTAGCTGGGGATGGGCTAGGCAAACGCTACGCTCAAGCTGTTGAGCCAATTTAATGTCTACAACATCGCACAGTTGACCCGCCGTTGACCGCGCTTTTGGAATACTTGACAGGTCACGGACCTCAGATTTACCAGATAAGCGCCTTGACCTCGCTCGTCCGCATCGTCTCGGCCTCACCCATTATCTCGCATGATGTACTCGGCCCGCTGATTATCTATCACATAAATTTGTGTAAAATGATGCACAGCCATGAGTTGCGTGCCACCTTATGGCTGTACATGAATGTGGTGGTCGTTGCATCTGTGGGGACACAAGCAGTTGGGCAAGCTTGGATATTAGGACTGATGCCATAAGCAGGGTTAAGGAAGAGTTTGAGATGGTGATGGCCAAGGCAGCATGCCCAGTGTGCCCACTAGGTGGAAGGAGCAAGCCGCGCCCCCTCCAGGCAGTAGCTACTCCCTTGATGCACGCCAGCTCTGCCCAAGAACCTGTTTTCTTTTTCTTCTTCCAGTGTGCCCACCTGCTGCCCTGGCTGCCTGTGCAGCTGACCTGGACCTCCTGTTCGCCTTCACCAGCGGGGCATTCACTGAGCAGCCCCAAGCCCCCCCTCCCCGCAGCCACGCCCCCCTCCCTCCCCCTCCCCCCTCCACCCTGACAACACGCCCCCCCACTCCCGTGACCCTCCTCCCCCCTCCCCCCCTGCCACCCCCTACCCCCATCACCCCCATCCAACCCACTGCCGCCCCCCAGCCTGCCGCCCCCCCAGCAGCCAAGCCCTGGACCCCGTTCCTGACCCCTGAGCTGCGTGCCTACCAGTGTTTTTTTTTTAACGCTATATATAGCGATCGCTATAAAAAGCGACATTTCAGAGGGCTCCGTGCGCTATGGATTGGACCCCTTGCGGACTGTGCTATAGCGCATCGCGTTATAAAAAGTGAACTTTGTACTGCAGCCGCAGCTCGGCTAAGAGCCGCAATTTGGATAAGCGCCGCAGTCCCGATGGCTGAGGGCCGTGCCCGCCGAGGTTCCGCGATGGCTGTGGGAAAACATCAACCAGCATTTTTGCAAGAGCCCAGCCCGCACCCAGAAGTACAAGCAGCTTTGCCACAGCCTTGGGCTCATGGGTCAGCTGATAGGGCGGGCCGCGCCAACCCGTTGGCTGAGCTTGCGGAAGCCAGCAGAGCGGCTGGTGCGTGACATCAGGTCCTTGGTGTCCTACTTTGACACAGCCTCCACACAGACCTCCCTACTCTCTTGGCAGCCTACGGGCTCTTGCCCATCCTTCGCTCACTCAACCGCCTCAACCTTCTGTGCCAAAGCCGTGCCATCTTTGTCGAGGACCTTATGCAGGAGGTGGCCCTGACGGCCAACAAGATCACTGCCTTGTACTCAGGCCCCTCCCCCTTCTCTGCACTGGACTTTCCCTGAGCTGACAGCCTTCACCAATGTCAGTCAAAGGACCTGGCAGCTGCCTGGTGTACAACGGCTCTGGCCATTTGGCATTGCAGCCGCATGGGAGTGGCAATATGACAGTGCAATCAGATGAGGCTGACAGTGACAGTGAGGATGAGGAGGAGGTAGGCAGCAGGCAGGCAGCAGCGGACATGGAGACAACGTTTGGTGAGAATGAGGAGGAGGAGGAAGGCAGTGAGCTAGGCAGTGAGCCGGTGCAGCTGTACGCCATCCCCCCAAAAGGGCGCCGGGCTGCTTTAGTGCCAGCCAGTGACTTCCAGCAGCATGTCGACAGTGCCAAGCACGAGCTGGCAGCAACAGCAGATGCTGTGGTACGTGACCTACACAGCCGCTTCCTCCCACCGGAGCATGCCAAAGGACTGGCTGTTGTGTACGCCCACTACTGGGACAAGCAGCCCAGCGATGAAGACTTCCTTGAGCGCCTGGCCATTGTCAAGGCCCGGTACTGCATGGACGCGACCCTCGCTAACGGCCAACTAGCGCCAGCGTTGTTGGACCAGCAAAAGCTATCTGCCCAGCAATCAGCATTTGTGGAAGTCATGCGCTGCCAAGCTGAACACCGTGTGGAGCTAAGCTCAGCAGCAGCCAACCCAGCCAAGGAGACCACCAAGCTGTGGCGCTACCTGGCTGGCCAACCCATCACCAAGGCTGACATCTTGGAGTACATCAAGCTGGCAGAGCTTGCTCTGGTCATGACACCAGGCTTAGTGGAGGAGGAGCGCATGTTCTCAGCCATGGCTTACCTCAAAGATGACACCCGCAACAGGCTGCAAGAGTGCCACTTGAATGTGTGCGCCCGTGTCTTCAGCAGCAATCAATTTGATTTGGACACATTCCCAGATGAGCGTGCCATTAGCAAGTGGCTGGATAACGCTGCTGTGCGTGGGCGCTACCGCCTTTGATTGGGCCTATTGCTTTGACATTTTTGTTGTGCGCTATGGGGCCCAATAGGGTCGCGCTATGAACATGACGGTCCCAATCTGAGCCATGTCACTTTGTGCTATGAAATTGGAAAGAGGCCAAATGAAAAAAAAAACACTGGTGCCTACAAGACCCAGCTGTGCCCCTTCACCCTGCGGGGGCCGTGTGCGCGCGCCGCAGCCTGCCACGATGCGCACTCCCAGCTTGAGCTGCGCCCGCACGGCACTGGGCCCAGCTACAAGGAGGCGGAGGCCGCGGGGATCCAGCTGCCGCCCCCCCTGCCGCTCACCAAGGTGCTGCTGAACCCCAAGGCCAGGGACATGTTTCCCCGCCAGGTGTTTGACATGATGCTGGCGGAGGACATGAGGATCCTCAAGGAGGCCAAGACACCTGATGCGCAGGGGCAGGGGGAGGGGCAGGGGCAGGAGGCCCCTGAAAGGGGTCAAGGCTACTTCCCACTGCTGATGCAGGAGGCAGGTGGGGGCAGGCTGGGGAGGGGGGCAGAAGAAGCCAGTGGTGCTGGGAACAACCCAGCCAGGCAGCCAGGACTAAGACCAGGACCGCTGGACTCACCACCACCACCCCAATCATTCGGCAGTGCACAGGGGACGAACCACATGGCGTCAGCCTACCAGCCCCAGGCCCCGGCCCAGCCCCAGCCCCAGCCCCAGCCCCAGCCCCAGGCCCAGCCCCAGGCCCAACCCCAGGTTCAGCTGCGTGGGCCACCTCCTTCGGAAGCATTCCCAGCGCTGCCGCCGTCAGCACCCAGCCAGCAGGCATACAACCCGAGACACACCCAGGCAGCTGCACCCCCAAGGGCCTCCGGCTACCCCGCCTACCTGCCTGCCAGCCACCTGCCCTCCCCCCCTGCCCCGTCCAGTGCCACCGCCTGGCAGTCTGGCACTCAGCCAGCACGGCTCAGCCAGCCTGCTCAACAACAGCTGGCCAGCTCCCTGCCCAGCCCCACAGCAGCCCCTGCGTTCAGGCCAGGCAACAGTGCGGCACCACCTGCCTTCCCTCCCCCTCCCTTCCCCGCCTATCATGCCCCATCCTTGGCCGCCACCCCCCTCCTGGGGGGCCCCCCACCCTCCCCCCACCCAGCCTGCTGCTCAGCCCCCCCCAGCCCCGCCCCACCACCCTCGCCAAGGACCCTCCCCTGAGGCCCCATCCTTCCCTGCCCTCCCCAGCCAAAGCAGCAAGCCGGCCCCCTACCGCCCCCCTGGCCACCCCCTTAACCCCCGTCTGCTCTCCCCCTCCGCATCCTCCCCTGCTGCCGCCACCATCACTGCTGCTGTGGGGCCTGGGGGGGTGGGGGATGGGGGGGTGGGGGGCGCTGGCTCCAGCTACGTGCAGGTGGCAGTCAGCCCAGCGCCCCGCCAGGGCAGTGGCCTTGCAGGCCTAGGGGGTTCAGGGGAGGGGGAGGGGGAGGAGGCGGAGGGTGGCAGCGGCCTGCTGGCCCAGCAGCTGGATGTGGCCCACAGGCGGTATCAGGAGGAGCAGGAGCTCAAGTACTGGGCGGGGGTGAACAGGGGAAGAGGAGCTGGCGGGCAGGGGCCACAGGGGCAGGGGCAGCTGGGGCAGGGGCAACAGGGGCAGGGGCAACAGGGGCAGGGGCAACTGGGGCAGGGGCAACAGGGGCAGGGGCAACTGGGGCAGGGCCAGGGCCCCTCCACCACCCTACAGCAGCCTAGGGCCCCTCTGGTGCACCAGACTCACCCCCAGGGGGCGCCTGCTCACTCAGCCCTCATGCAGCCAGCTGTATCCCAGAATGGTCAGCATCAGCAGCAGCATCAGCAGCAGCAGCAGCATGCCACACAGCATGTCGGCGGCAGGGGGACATGGGAGCTACAGCAGCAGCAGCGGCAAGCTCAGAAGATGCAGCAACTGCATGCCCTGAAGCAGCTGCGGGGGCAGCATCAGCAGCAGCTGGAGCAACTGCAGCAGCAGCGGTCGCAGCTGCACGCAAGTGAGCAGCAGCAGCAGCAGCAGCAGCAGCAGCAGCAGCAGCAGCAGCAGCAGCAAGCACAACAGCAACATGAGAAAGCACAGCAGCAGCAGCAGCAGCAGCAGCAGCAGGAGCAGCAGCAGCAGCAGGCGGCACAGAAGCCAAAGGCACAGCAGCAGCAGCAGCCGGGAATGCAACCGCGGGTGTCTGGCAATGAGCAGGTCACCCCTCAACCCCCCAGGGCTCACACGCAGCCACCAGCCACCCAGCCCCCCCAGCAGCCGGCGAGCCAGGGCCGCAAATGGACTTCCTTTCCCGCAGCAGCGGCTCACTCCTCTGCTCAGCCGTCCCAGCAACACCAGCCGCAGCAGGCTGCTCCAGCCAAGCAGCAGCAGCAGCAGCAGCACCAGCAGCAGCAGGCATCACCACCACTCAAGGGTCAATCCCAGCCAGGGCCAGCCCCCTCTTCAGCAGCAGCAGCAGCAGCAGCAGGGGGGCGGCCAAGGCCCAAGTCAGCTCTGCTGCGTCAGCTCCTTTCCCACCCCTTCACCACTGCCACTGCTCATCTGGAGTCACTGGTCAATGCCATCATGGACGAGGAGCAATCCCCGGACTGCGCCATAATGATCAAGGTAATGTGTTCCAGTGCTCAGCCCATCAAGGCCCCTGGCGGTGCCTATTCAGGGGCAGCAGCAGCAGCAAGAGCGGTGGCAAGAGCGGTGGCACTGACGCTAGCAATAGCAGCAGCAGGGGCAGTAGCAGTAGCAGCAGCAGTAGCAGCAGCTGCAGGAGCAGTGACAGCTGCCTCCTCACACTTGTGGTTGCAGCCGCCACAAGCCATCAGCAGCAGCAGCCGCAGCTGCAGGGCAGCGGCACTGACGCTAGCAACAACAGCATGAGCTGCAGTGGCAGCAGCAGCAGCAGCAGCGGCAGCAGCAGCAGCAGCGACAGCAGCAGCAGCAATCACAGCTGCCTGGCCTGTGCGGTGCTGCAGGAGGTGTTGCACAAGCACCTGGCGGTCTGTGAGGATGCCAGCGCTGGGCTCAAGAAGGTGGCGGGCATGGTGATGCAGAGGTAGGCGCTAGGACACCAGGACCCCACACCCACACCCACACACACCCACACCCACAGCCCCACTTTCCCCTCCTCCATTTCGCTCAGGTTGCTGAGTCTGTGCAGTTCTTTTGGCTCACTCAATAGAGCTGCTGCATGACAGCACATGGAGCACATACACCCAACATGTCGTGCCAACAGGGGGTGAGGATTCGAACCTGGGTCGGCTCCTTGCCTGCTCGTGTCACCAGCAACGTGATTGGCAGCGTGCAAACCGCCTGGCCTGCCTACTAACACACCCTACCCCACCCACCCCACCTAATCATAGGGCAAGGTTGCACACACTAAAGTAACCAAGCCAATGGCACCCACAAACCCGTATCTGCCCCCCAAGACTCCAACATAGGCATCGGACCCCGGCAAGGGTTTGAACCCTGGTCTGGGTGGTGCACAGAGATAACTCCTCTTCTGTGTGGCCTGTTTGAGAGTTGTGGGATTCGAACCTGGGTTGGCCTGTTGGTGCCTCCTTGCCCGCAGGCTGCTGGTGGCTCTTCCGCCACAGCAACTGCCGGTGCTGCAGGTGCTACTGGGTCTGGGCCTGGACCCCCTGTGGCTGCTCTGGGGGGTGAGGAGTGGCAGCAGCTCTGGCCTGGCGGGGCACTGCGCCCTCTCAGCTGTGCTGCACCTGGCCGCCTCAGACAAGCTGGACAGAGCCCAGGCAGTGTTGCTGGTGCGGGCAATGGTCAAGAAGGTGGTGGAGCAAGGCAACCGCCAGGTCAGCAAGGCCTCTGAGCCCGCCCGGCCCCGCCCCGCCCCGCCCCGCCCCGCCCCGCCCCGCCCCGCCCCGCCCCGCCCCGCCCCGCCCCGCCCCGCCCGCCCGCCCCGCCCCGCCCCGCCCCGCCCCGCCCCGCCCCGCCCCGCCCCGCCCCGCCCCGCCCCGCCCCGCCCCGCCCCGCCCCGCCCCGCCCCGCCCCGCCCCGCCCCGCCCCGCCCCGCCCCGCCCCGCCCCGCCCCGCCCCGCCCCGCCCCGCCCCGCCCCGCCCCGCCCCGCCCCGCCCCGCCCCGCCCCGCCCCGCCCCGCCCCGCCCCGCCCCCGCCCCGCCCCGCCCCGCCCCGCCCCGCCCCGCCCCGCCCCGCCCCGCCCCGCCCCGCCCCTGCCCCACTCCTTTCCTGCCTTTGAATCTTTGCCCGCAGGCAATGGACAAGTTCATAGGTCCACATGGGTTGAGCCTGATGATGCAGGCAGCTGGTGCCGCCCACAATTCAGCAGCCCTAGTGACAGCACTGCAAACAGATCGTGCCAAGGCAGATCGGTTGGCAGCAGCAACATCGGCAGCCTCAGGAGTGACTGTGAGTTTTCCGTTCTTCAAGTTTGGCATATCGGAGTGTCCTCATGACACCCTTCCAACCTCCTCCACCCCTCTGAATCTGGCTTTGGAGCGTGGCAACATTGCGGCGGCTGAGGTGAGTATGCTGGGCCTAGCAGGCAGTAGGCAGCAGGGTGTTGTTAGACAATGCGGGTTGGGTGCAAACACAGTTGCCAAGAAAGCACTTATTTCACAGCGTGCTGTGTAAGCCAGCCAGCCAGCCAGCCAGCCAGCCAGCCAGCCAGCCAGCCAGCCAGCCAGGCAGCCAGCCAGCCAGCCAGCCAGCCAGCCAGCCAGCCAGCCAGCCAGCCAGCCAGCCAGCCAGCCAGCCAGCCAGCCAGCGCAGCCAGCCAGCCAGCCAGCCAGCCAGCCAGCCAGCCAGCCAGCCAGCCAGCCAGCCAGCCAGCCAGCCAGCCAGCCAGCCAGCCAGCCAGCCAGCCAGCCAGCCAGCCAGCCAGCCAGCCAGCCAGCCAGCCAGCCAGCCAGCCAGCCAGCCAGCCAGCCAGCCAGCCAGCCAGCCAGCCAGCCAGCCAGCCAGCCAGCCAGCCAGCCCAGCCAGCCAGCCAGCCAGCCAGCCAGCCAGCCAGCAGCAGCCAGCCAGCCAGCCAGCCAGCCAGCCAGCCAGCCAGCCAGCCAGCCAGCCAGCCAGCCAGCCAGCCAGCCAGCCAGCCAGCCAGCCAGCCAGGCCAGCCAGCCAGCCAGCCAGCCAGCCAGCAGCCAGCCAGCCAGCCAGCCAGCCAGCCAGCCAGCCAGCCAGCCAGCCAGCCAGCCAGCCAGCCAGCCAGCCAGCCAGCCAGCCAGCCAGCCAGCCAGCCAGCCAGCCAGCCAGCCAGCCAGCCAGCCAGCCAGCCAGCCAGCCAGCCAGCCAGCCAGCCAGCCAGCCAGCCAGCCATCTAGACAGACAACAGAACAGACAGGGCCAGACTAACAGACTGAAGTCGAGCAAGGGCTTGGTGAGCAGGTGCAGGCCCAGGCAAGGCAAGGCAGGCAAGCTTCAGGGTTGGTGGCAGCATGAGGTGGGGTTAGGGCGATGGGGGAGCTAGGTGAGAGTGTGCTCATACTCAAGTGTGAGATTGGGCTCCATCAAAGTGTGAGGTGAAACAGAGGAGACATGTGAGAGGGGACGGATGAGGAGTGTGATTGCAGCTTGCCTCCTTGAGCCAGCTGACCTCCTGTGAACCTGCTGTCGGTGCCTCCCTGCTTGCAGGCGATGCTTGCCTACTGGCAGCCTGAGGCAGTGCTGAATGTTCTGGACGTGACAATGTTGCTAAGTGATGTTGACACGTCTGGTGCCATCGCCGCTGCCCTGACGGCATACCTCTTGGAGCACAAGGCCAAGCTGACCGCCGGGGTGAGGGCAAGGGACTCGCAGCAAAGGATATTAAGCCAGGTTTTGGTCGGATACCTGCCCCTGCGCTCTGCCCCTGCTCCTGCCCCTGCGCTCTGCCCCTGCCCCTGCCTCTGCTTTTCTGGCTTTTCCAGAGCTGGCCCGAATGATCACTGCACCTCCTTGCCTCTCCCCCTCAGCCTTGCGAGTTGCAGCAAAGGATATAAAGCCAGGTTTGGGTCGGATGCTTGCCCGGGCCCCGGCCCCGGCGCCCTGCCCCTACCCCTGCCCCTGCCCCTGCCCCTGCTTCCTCTCCCAAAGCTGGCCCACTTGATCACCTTTACAGCAATCGGTGACCTTTACAGCTGTCAGTGGAATTGGCAAGCATTACCAGCAGCGGCGATAGAAAGGGACAGCAGCGGCGATAGCCCTCAGCCCCGTTGTGCTGCTTGCAGGTGTTCAAGGAGGGTCAGCCTGTCTGGGTAGACCGTGAGGTGGAGAAGTGCCTGGTGCACCGGAGGAGCAGTGAGCTGAAGTTCATGTTGGACATGATACCCACCATCAGGTGGTTTACAGCTCAATCTGTATAGATACACTCTGACACCTCACACCTCACTACACCCTGCTCGCCCCTGACCCTGACCCTGGCCCCTGACCCTGACCCTAACCCAGCGCAAGCCCTGGCCTCAGTTCCCTGGAGGGAGGGTTGGCTTCAGTCACACAGCTTCACCCAGGGACTAGCCTGCATCCGCGGATAAGGAGCTCTGCTTTTGTTCTGACTTTGTGTCTGCATGTCGTGCATGGCAGCAGCAGCAACAGCAGCAGCAGACGCCTGTGTGATATGATGTGATGAATCACCATGCAACACCCAGCCCCTGCCCCGGCTGCAGGCTGGATGGCCGCTGCGCCCTGCCCTGGGTCACCTGGATGGACCCCGCCTGCCTGACAGCTGTGCTGCGCCACGGGGCGCACATCACCTGCACCGCCCCGCCAGGCCCCCAGCCCCCGCCTGTGCCCACCCCACCTGCAGCCATCACTGCCGAGCCGGCTGCAGGTCGAGAGGCAGCAGGGGAAGGCCAGGTAACGGGGGAGACCTCAGCTGTGCCCCATGCCAACGGGGGCAGTGGCACGTGCGGCACCTCCACCACCACTGAGCCCACCACCCAGCCCCCTGTCACTGCAGCTATAGCCGCCGCTCCTCATGCTGAGGTGGCAGCTGCTACCTCAACCGTGGGAGAGGGGCCTGCCCCTGGGCTGCGGGAGGTGGAGAAGCTGATTGGCCAGCTGCTGGACGGAACCTGGTATGGTGGTGGGCAGCAGGCTGGCTCCCAGCCCCCCCACCGCATGCTGCAGGCCATTCTAGGGGCCAGGGACGAGACAGGGGCGGGGCCGCTGCATGAGCGCCATCTGCCACACATGAATATCCCAACACCACTCATCTTGGCGGAGCAGCTGGATGACGAGGTGAGGTGCAGGGGAGGGGGCAGAGGTGGGCCCTGGAAGTGGGGTCATGAGGTGGGGTGGGGTGGGGTGGGGTGGGGTGGGGTGGGGTGGGGTGGGGTGGGGTGGGGTGGGGTGGGGTGGGGTGGGGTGGGGTGGGGTGGGGTGGGGTGGGGTGGGGTGGGGTGGGGTGGGGTGGGGTGGGGTGGGGTGGGGTGGGGTGGGGTGGGGTGGGGTGGGGTGGGGTGGGGTGGGGTGGGGTGGGGTGGGGTGGGGTGGGGTGGGGTGGGGTGGGGTGGGGTGGGGTGGGGTGGGGTGGGGTGGGGTGGGGTGGGGTGGGGTGGGGTGGGGTGGGGTGGGGTGGGGTGGGGTGGGGTGGGGTGGGGTGGGGTGGGGGTGGGGTGGGGTGGGGTGGGGTGGGGTGGGGTGGGGTGGGGTGGGGTGGGGTGGGGTGGGGTGGGGTGGGGTGGGGTGGGGTGGGGTGGGGTGGGGTGGGGTGGGGTGGGGTGGGGTGGGGTGGGGTGGGGTGGGGTGGGGTGGGGTGGGGTGGGGTGGGGTGGGGTGGGGTGGGGTGGGGTGGGGTGGGGTGGGGTGGGGTGGGGTGGGGGTGGGGTGGGGTGGGGTGGGGTGGGGTGGGGTGGGGTGGGGTGGGGTGGGGTGGGGTGGGGTGGGGTGGGGTGGGGTGGGGTGGGGTGGGGTGGGGTGGGGTGGGGTGGGGTGGGGTGGGGTGGGGTGGGGTGGGGTGGGGTGGGGTGGGGTGGGGTGGGGTGGGGTGCTAGTCAAGCCACAGCTTCCAGTCACGTGGCCATTCTCAAGCTGGACACGAGACGAGTGCGTCACCAGTCTTCTGTTGGAGCGCGCCCCCAGGCCCTGCCCTTGGGCTGCATGCGGCAGCAATACAGCCTGGAATGCTGTACCTGCAGGAGTGCAAGGACCTCATGGTGCTGCTGCTGGCCAAGGCGGGCCGCGTGGACCTGGAACGCCGCAGCCAGCGACCACACTGGGGCGGCTGCACCCTGCTGCACATGGTGAGGCCCACTGCGCTTGCTCTCATAGTCCCTGGCCTCCCACTGTCAAGCACCCATTATGAAACGTATGGGACTGTGTTAATCAGCTACATAAAGGTTGCCTCACTGAGCCCGCACTGCTTCCCATGCTCCTGGGCCATTTCAACGGGCAGGGAGTGTCATTCCACTTACTGCCAAAACCCTGCACTACCAAGCTAATGTTTACCACCTTGAATTACAGGCGGTTTGTCAAGGATTGGCTTTTAAGATTGTACCATTGCAGACGCCAATCACGCACATGCCACACATACCTGTTACAAGCGTTAGGTATGAGCTATAAAGACTGCCATCGACTTGCATATAAGCCTGCGATTGAGTTGCTCAAGCATTGCAAAATGTGTATCACTAAAAACTTAGCGCTCGCTGGCCGCCACCCAGCGTCAAACGTATGGAACTGTGTTAATCAGCTACACACACATCTCGTATCATACTATTGGCATAGGCTTACGCTATTTGGTTCCACTCGTTGCAATTCTAACATACAAGCATCCACTGCCCTTCGCCCGCTACCAATACACAGCACTGCCATCGGAATCCCACTGGAATTGAACTGGCAGGGTGAGGGATGTTTGCTTGCAATGCCTTCCCATAAGCATTACTTGCCATGCTCTTTGGGTACTGGTCTTTGGCCTGGTCTGGCTGCACCACCAGCTCGTCTGAACCTGAACTTACAGCCTGTTACCCAGCAATCTGGCTAGGTCCAAGCGGTAATCTTTTGGCTCCACCTTGCATTCAATAAGATTTACACACAGTCACACTGCTTGCTAGTGTGACCGTATCCTATGTGCACTCACCACCCACTGCTAAATGTGGGTACACCCAGTGCTGCTTTAGATCTTGACATGTCCCATCTGGCCTAGGTGCACATAGCTTGACCTCCTCACCAGACTGCATGCAAGACACACAGGCAAAACCAGCACTAGTGTGTATGTATGCATAACCCAGAGCTACCGCATGATTGCTGCGTGTCCGCATGGAGACATGTCTCATGACATGGCGCTAAGCATGTCCGCCATGTGCTGGGGTCCATGTTATCAACATCAACCTGGCTGATGACCCGGAAGCACCGCATCCCCACTGCACGCCCCCATGCCCCCTGCCCCTCTGCCCCTCTGCCACCGTACCCCCGGCCCGCCCCGCCCCGCCCCGCCCCGCCCTCTCCCCCTCTGCCCCCCTCCCTGCGCCCCTCTCCTTCCGACCCTCTTCTGCCCCTCTCACTGCGCCCCTCGTCCCTGCCCCCTTGCCTGCCCACAGGCTGCCCACCACTTGTGCCCCGAGGTGGTGGAGCTGCTGCTGCAGCGTGGGGCGAACCCTCGCGCCACCGTCCCTGCACCCTCTGACCTCGCCCCCGCCGCCCCCCCTCACGCCCAGACCACGGCAGCAGGCTGCGGGCCGCTGCCAGAGCTAGCCGGGTGCACCGCCCTGCACCTGGCGGTCAGGTCCCACGCAGCTGCTGACACTGCACGACAAGAGGCTGCTGCTCAGGCCGGGGTTGAGGGCAAGGCGGGGGGCAAGGGGCAGGTGGGGTCGGGCAGGGTTGGGGTTTCTGGCAAGCAGGCGGGGCAGAAGGGAAAGAAGGGGGGTCAGGGGAAGCAGCAGGGGAAGAAGGGCGGAGAGGGGGAGGTGGGCAGCCTGGGTGCTGAGGAGGTGTCCTGTGAAGACAAGGCGGCTTGCAGGGTGTTCCAGCTGCTGCTGCAGAAGGACCCGGGTGAGTCAGTTGGGGCAGTTGGGCTGCGACCGCAGTCCTTACACACTGTTGATGTTGTGTAAGAAGTGTGAACTGTGAACCACTTTGCGCTGGGCATTGCTGGTGGGCCCATGCTTGTTGAGCTGATCACATACCTTGGAACCCCTGGGATGACCATGTCATGTCACGCTACTGCTCATGCCTGCCTGCCCTGCCTGCCCTGCCTGCCCTGCCTGCCCTGCCTGCCCTGCCTGCCCTGCCTGCCCTGCCTGCCCTGCCTGCCCTGCCTGCCCTGCCTGCCCTGCCTGCCCTGCCTGCCCTGCCTGCCCTGCCTGCCCTGCCTGCCCTGCCTGCCCTGCCTGCCCTGCCTGCCCTGCCTGCCCTGCCTGCCCTGCCTGCCCTGCCTGCCCTGCCTGCCCTGCCTGCCCTGCCTGCCCTGCCTGTCCTGCCTGCCCCACCTGCCCTGCCTGCCCTGCCTGCCCTGCCTGCCCTGCCTGCCCTGCCACTGACTTCATGTTATAAACACACACACATATATATAGGATTCTCAGTGAAGCACCACGGAAGGCATTCTTAGTATGCATGTGATGTAAGGTGTTGTTGCTTCCTTGCGTGACTGGCTTTGGCATCGGTGATCCGACATGTTCATGACAGCCAACCAGCCCTGTGGACAGTATGTTACATAGTAATTGCATCTGTTAAGCTGTTGCGCGACCTGGCCTAGCCCTCGGTGCAACAAGCTGGCTTGCTGCCGCTGCCGCTGCCGCTGCCACTGCCGCTGTAGCCCCAGCCCCAGCCCCGTGCCCCAGCCCCAGCCCCTGTGCGGCACACCGGCATGCTGCTGCATGTCGCGCTGGTGCTGGGGTGCAGTCCTGGTGCCAGGTGTGCCCTGCCTGCCCCGTGCGGCACCCTGGCATGCATGCTGCTGCCAGGCCTGCTGCCGCCCCTGCCTGTTGCGCTGCAGGCCTCGTGCGCTTGCTGTCCGCTGCGGTCCACGGCCCTGGCAACAAGGTAGTGGGCGGTGAGCACACCCCCAGGGAGCTGTACGGCAGCGGCAAGGCCAAGCTGCACCTCAAGGCCATGTACGATGAGGTGGTGCGGCAGGTGGGAAGGTTGCGGGCAAGCGGGGGGCGGTTGCGGACGGCTGGTGGGCTGGGCTGGAAGGGCGGCTGGGCTGGAAGGCCGATGCCTCCTGTAGACCAGTTACGAGTAATAAATGGCAGTTGGAAACAGTTGGGATAATTGGCCGTGGTTCAGGCTCAGGAGTGTGTGTGGGCTCAGGGACAAAGGGCCTCAGGAGGTGGTCAGGGTGGGGAGCAAGCAGCCCAGCAGCAACAGGGGCCAGGCTGGAGGCTTGCTTGGGGTGTGTGGGGTGTGTGGTGTCTCACAGCTGGTGTGTGTGGCGTCTCACAGCATGTATACAAAAGTGTTGGCGCGGCTGCAGAAGGACACTGTGCACTCAGTGAGCTTTGGCAGTGGGGCGGACGGCAGCGGCGGCGGCGCCGCCACCCTAGCCACCCTGGATGCCGCTGCCAGCGGGTCCGGGGAGTTGTCGGCAGCTGGTGGGCCGGCCCCTGTTGAGAGGCGGAAGAAGAAGAAGGAGGCGGCTGCGGAGCAGCGAGTCGACGAACCTGCTGCCATGGCGGCGCTGCTGAGGGCATTGGAGTCTGGGCTGTTCAATGCTGACACGGCTGCAGCTCCCACAGGAGCAGCAGGAGCAGCAGCAGCAGGGGAGGCAGGGGCGGCTGAGAGGGGGAACTCTGGCACTCTCGTTCCCTACTGCTCCACTGCCCTGCCCCTGGAGCTGGGAATGAGGCTGGCCGCAGGGGGGGAGGCGGCTGGGGCCACAGCAGGCTCTCCAGGCCCCCAGCCAGACCTCACCTGCCTGGTGTCCATGTGGGACCTGTTCAAATCCAAGGGCGGCGAGCGGCAGCTGCTGGACTGCATGCTGAATGTAAGCAGCTGCATGGGGCATGGGGCATGGGGCGAGGGGCATGGGGCATGGGGCTGAGATGAGGTCGGTGAGCAGGCAAGGTGGTGGCATTCTTGCCCTTCAGCTCCTCCACCTCGCCACCATGTTCAAGAGTGCCAGAGGAGTCAGAGGCCCGAGTCAGAGGGGCCAGAGGGCCGGAGGAGTTGCTGCCAGGGGGTGTGATGTCAGGGGTATGATTTCAATGGTGTGATGTCAGGGGTGTGGTTTTTGATGTTTGGTGTCATCTCACTACATCACTACCTCCCCCCTGTCAACGCCAACTCCCTGATCTGCCCCACCACCGCCCCTCACAGCCTGTTGCCCCACCTTGCCATGCAGAGCATGGAGCCAAGCATGGTGACCAGCCCGAGGTTGGGCCCGGCAGCCGCTGCAGCTGCGGCCCAGGCGGCCCAGGCGGGGCAAGGGGAAGCAGGAGCGCAGGCACGATTGGCCACTGACTCCGCCCTGCGACGCGTTGTGGACGATATGCTGCCCAGCGAGCAGGTGCTGTGCAGCCTTGCTTGTCACCTAAAATGGCTGCAAACCCAGCGCATGACAGCATGCATGTGCATGCTGTTTACTGCCATGCGCCTGCACAAGCTGCGCCTGCACAAGCATGGCTGCACACCCTGCGCAGCGCAGCCAGCCAGCATGTATGTGCATGCATGTGCATGCTGTCTGCTGCCATGGTCATGGCATCCGATGGACCCCTGATCGATCCCTGTGCCTGGCACTCCTTTTCTGAAGTTGGCGTCTTGGCGTCTTTGTGAGTTCTTGGTGGCTGTCCCTGATCAGCCCCAGCAGGCTTTGCTGCATGTTGACAAAGGCTGTAGTATCAGGCCACAGCCGGCAAGGTACTATTCCAGAACTGCCCTCAATGATTGACCAGCAAAATTTTGTTGCTGAAGCAGCCCAGCTGGTCACACAATGCCACACCCCTAGTCACACATCTCCATGCTGCACTTAGATCTTCATGCTGCCATGTCCATGCCCATGTCCATCCCCACCAGGTCGGCTGGCAACCAGAAGACGATCACTGCTTTGTCGAGGAGGAGGGCACATACAGCGATGACGACGTGCCCTTCTCCACCCCCACTCTGGGTGCTGAGCTGGGCGGTGGCAGCCTGCCAGGAGGAGGTGGCTCAGGGGCGGCTCAGCGCGGCCCAGAGGGGCTGGACCCCTCAGCACTGCTGCAGGACCTGGATTGGATGTTCACCATCACAAAGGACGCGCGCCAGAGCTGGGCGTCATTGCAGCAATGGGCAAAGTAAGGAGAGGCCTGCCTGCCTGGTGGCTGGCCCGCACGCCTGCCTGCCAGCCCGCCTGCCTGCCTGCCTGCCCACCTGCCTGCCTGCCTGCCTACCCTCTTGCCTCCTGCCCGCCCACCCACCCATCCAGCCCGCCTGCCTGGCTTGTGCTCTAGGATGCTGGTGCTGGAGCGGTTGCGCATCATAGGCAAGGGGCAGTGGACGCGTGCGGGTGGCGTGAAGAGGTTGGAGCCCGGTGACAACCGCAAGCTGCGCGGCCTGGTGGGTAAGGGGCGGCGCTGCAGCTGGTCAGCAGCTGGCAGGTCTGCCATGATAGTACACCTCCCTGCTGCTGCTGCTCCTGCCGCCACCGCTGCCAACACCGCCACCGCTGCTGCTGCTGCTGCTGGTCACTGACAATCAGAGTACCGGAGCTCGAGGCGGGGAAGCTGCCCTCCCTGCTGCTGCTGCGGCCACTGACCCTCCCTGCTGCTGCTGCTACTGCCGCCGTCAATCCCGTCACTTCCTCCGCCCAATGTTCTGTGGCATGGTGTAGGACCTGTGGAGGTTGAAGATCGACAAGGGCGGGCGCATCCTGTTTGAGGTGGCAGTAGAGTACTTGGGTGAGCATGGAGGGCATTCACGGCATGGAGGGCATTCACGGCATGGAGGGCATGGAGGCATGAAGTTATTCGAGGCATGAAGTTCATGGAGGGAAATCTGGGGTTGCTGGTGCCAGTTGAAGGCGTGCTTGGTCACATCAGCTTAAATGGGTGGAGGCTGATTCATAGCTGAGCACAGTGGTGAGGGTGCGGTGTGGCCTGTGGCGCAGTCTGTATCGCATAGGAACGCTGAGGTAAGGAGCATGTGCAGCAGGCAGGACGCAGTTCGCTCCTCATCTGCGGCTAGTCCGTGGAGGCTAGGGTGGAGTATGGGTGGCCAGGGTGGGGTGGGGTACTTGAGTCCTGTGTGGGGCCCGTGGCACAGTCCCTGCCTGCACTCTGCAGCTATGACCGCTGAGGCTAGCGGGGAGGCCCGGGCACATATGGCCTGGTTGTGGCCGATGCCGCCGTCCCTACTGCATATGGGCATAGGGGCGCACAGTCGACCAAGATGACCGGGGTGAGGCTGCACTGTGGCGGGGATCACAGCGGAGATCAAGTTGACAGGGGTCAGGATGCACTGTGGCGGTGTGGTGTGGTGCAGAGATGGAGCGGCGCTGGAGCGAGTGCATCCGCATCTGGTGCATCACCATGGACCACAAGCGCTATGAGCTGGTGAGTTGACACCGGTCTCCTGGGTGGGCCAGGGCCAGGGCCAGGGCCAGGGCCAGGGCCAGGGCCAGGGCCAGGGCCAGGGCCAGGGCCAGGGCCAGGGTTCGCCCGCTGGGTTCAGGGCAGGTGTGGCTTACCGCCCCTCCACCTGTTCCCGCTGGGCAGCCAGTTTTCCCTGGGCTGCATAAGGTGTGTGGGGCCCCTCCCACCCATCCCTGTTGGCGCCCTGGGCATCCATTACCTGCTGTCCCACTGCTGCCATCACCTGCCATCCCATCCTGCCGCCCCACGCCGTCCATCACCTACCGTGTCCCTCCCTGCTGCCCCTGTGTTTCCCTTAGGCCATCGGAGCCGTGCGTGACAGCTACCGCCGCTCGCAAGACGTGCGCGAGCGCCGCCGCCTGGAGGTGATCTGGGACCCGGCCACCGCCCCCTCCTCCGGCTTCACGCCTGCGGGGCCACACGCGGCCAAGGCTGCAACCGTGGCGGTGGGAGGTGTAGGAGCCGTGCGCCTACCCAAGCGCTTCAGGGAGGTGGTGGCGGTGGACCACGACCTGCCCCCTCTGGCTGTACAGATGGGCCCCTCGTCGGTGCTGGCTGGGGCCAGGCAGGCAGGGGGGCTGGCGGCCAAGTCTGCTAGCACGGCAACGCCCAAAAAGGGCCTGGCCAAGGGGGGTGAGGAGGGGGAGGAGGAGGAGGAGGAGGAGGCGGGGGGGAAGCAGATGCTGGACCATTTGCCGCCTGCCACGTATGACCCGGAGCAGTTCACGCTGTTGAAGGTGAGATGCTGGTTGTGATTTTGGCTCAGGGGTCAGTCAGCGCAGGGGGTTGCCAGTCATGAGTTGTACAACCAAGAAGGCATGCCAAGCCTGCCGAGGTCCATGCCAACCTGCCTGCCTGCACAAGCGTGTCATCCTCCAGCGCAGGAGCCAGCTGTACTGCTGGTAGCTGCACTGCTGGACAGCTGCAGGGTGGCGGTGCCAGTGTGCTGGGTGATAGAAGGCCTCCGTATCCACCAGATGCTCAGTCACTCAGTTGTTCAGTTCGTCAGTTGGTTTCTTGGTCGTTTGTTCGGTTATTTAATTCTTCAATTGTTTGGTTTGTCGGTTATTTCGGGAAGCTGGGCCAGGGTGCTACGGGAGGCGGTGCTGTGGTGGGCCAGGTGGGGTGGGTTACCTGGGCGAGGTGCTGTGTCTTGGCAGTGTGAGTGACCTCACCACGTGGAAAGAGTTGCTGCGGTCGGCTGCTGGTTGCAGATGTACAATGTTGACGCGGTGCTGCTGCAAACAGTGCTCAGTGGGCTCACAGACGCCCAGGTGAGCGCCAGCTGGGCCACAACAGCACGGCCTACTCAGCAGCTGCACCGCTGCAGCGCTGCAGGTCTGCAAACCTCACGCCGCCCCACCCCGCCCCGCACTGCCCTGGCTCACCCCACCACGCCACGCCACGCCCCTGCCATGGTTGTTGACCTGCCCGGTCATGGTCATGGTCATGGTCATGGTCATGGTGTGTTCGAAACAGTCAAGCTGCGTGGGTCCTGGGCCAATTGATATGAAATTGGTTTCAGGTGATGCGGCATTGGGTAAGCAATGTGACCCACCCTGACCCACCCCGCCCCGCATTGCCCCATGTTGACCTGTGAAGTGCCCCACCCTGACCTTGGTCGGCCCCAGGTGGAGCTCCCCTTCAAGCTGTCCCCAGCTGAGTGGGACATCATCACCCAGGTGCCTCACCCTCCAGCGCCCACCATCCTCCTAGGCCGCTCCGGCACTGGCAAGACCACATGCGCCGTGTACAGGTCAGTTCTTATGGCGCTCAGGGGCAGGCCACGCGGGTGATGCTTGAGGGTGGGCCACTGCTGTTGACATGGCAGTCACTGGAGGTGCCATGGGCAGGTTAGACACTGACACTGTCCTAGACACGGTGATGATTGTGTCAATTGTGTGAAAACAGGGGTCAGGCAGCAGCGCCATTTGCCCACTCCTTTCCCTTACTCTAACCCTAGCTGAAACCTTAGCTGAAACCCTAGCTGAAAATCCTAGCTGAAACCCTAGCTGAAACCCTAGCTGAATCCCTAACCTTTATCTCAACCCTAGCCCAAGCCTCAACACTGATCCTACCCCTAGCAGTATCCCTAGCAGGTTCCCATATCCAGGGAGGAGCCAGGGGCTGAAAGTCAGGGGAATGAAAGCTGCAGCACATGATGGCTCGCAACGGCTGTGTAAGCCAAACCATGCAGCCACTGCCTGGTGCGACCTGTGCCTGCTGACTGCTGCAGGATCTGGGTGCAGTGGCTGCGCAGCTACAAGGAGTGGGTGCCGGGCTCGCGCGCCATCGCCGCCGCGGCTGCCCAGGACGCAGCCATCGCGGCCGGGGATGTGGAGGGGGCGGTGGCAGCGGGCGAGGCGGCGGCCAAAGCCCTGGGCCGGGCCACCGTGTTTGTGACGGCATCGGGCACATTGAAGGAGCAAGTGCGGCGCGCATTCAGGCGCATGCAGGTGGGGTGGGCAGGAGGGTGGGCTGCCCTAGCGTAGCACCCTAGCCTTGGCCGGAGGGCCTATGCAGCCACTGTTTAGAGGGTGGCAAGGGGATGCCCAGAGGCTACTTTCCCCCCCTAAAGCACGCATAGGGCGTATGGCATCTTCCTTTCTTTCAGCCTCTTTCAGCCCGAGCACCAGCAGCACCCTAGCCCACACAGCCTCTGGTGATGCTTGCAGTGCCTATCACCCTGTTGCAATGACAATGGGGCTACCTAGCGTAGCACCCTATCCCTGGCACCCTATCCCTACACATCCCTATCTCTATCCCTACACATCCCCTATCCCTGCATTTCCTACATAGCCTCAAGTCATCCTTGCAGTGGCAGTGACCTAGGTGGCTGGGCTGGAGGGGGCGGGGCTGCCTTAGCAGGCAGATGCATCTCACACACAGGTGCTGCACCATGGTCACCTTCCACACTGGCGGTGGCCTAGTCGCAAACCCCTATACAGCCCCTCGTGGCCCTGCCCTTGCCCCTGGTGGTCTCTAGGGCCTGCTCCCAAGGCTACCAAGGCTACCAAGGCTACTGAGGTGCCCCTGCTACTAGGGTGGGCCTCAAGGGCCTGCTCCTAAGGCTACTCTCCTCCTTTGTGGCTGCCATGAGTCACACACGGCTTAGCCACACCTGCAGGCCTCACCTGCGTTGACAAACGCTGACTACATCCTGAAACAGCCCACCCCACCCCTGCATCCCCGACCTGGCTAATGCTGCTCTCCCCCTCCTTGCCTGCACCTCCCCCAGCCTGTGTCCCGCCCCTTGCTGCCCAGATGGCGGCCATGCCCCCCGAGGAGTACCAGGCAGCGGAGGCTGCTGGCCAGAAGACGTACCACAGCATGGCGGACGTGCCTTTTGAGGCCTTCCCGCTGTTCCTGTCATCGCGCCAGTATCTGCACATGCTGGAGTGGGTGCTGCCCCGGCCCCGGGCCATTAATATTCTTCCCTCAGCAGCGCAAAACCTCCCTGCCCCTGCCCCTGCCCCTGCCCCTGCCCCTGCCTCTGCCCCTGCCCCTGCCCCTGCCCCTGCCCCTGCCCCTGCCCCTGCCCCTGCCCCTGCCCCTGCCCCTGCCCCTGCCCCTGCCCCTGCCCCTGCCCCTGCCCCTGCCCCTGCCCCTGCCCCTGCCCCTGCCCCTGCCCCTGCCCCTGCCCCTGCCCCTGCCCCTGCCCCTGCCCCTGCCCCTGCCCCTGCCCCTGCCCCTGCCCCTGCCCCTGCCCCTGCCCCTGCCCCTGCCCCTGCCCCTGCCCCTGCCCCTGCCCCTGCCCCTGCCCCTGCCCCTGCCCCTGCCCCTGCCCCTGCCCCTGCCCCTGCCCCTGCCCCTGCCCCTGCCCCTGCCCCTGCCCCTGCCCCTGCCCCTGCCCCTGCCCCTGCCCCTGCCCCTGCCCCTGCCCCTGCCCCTGCCCCTGCCCCTGCCCCCAAAGCTGCAGCGAGCGCTGATGATGTCGCAGTGGCTCCCTGGAGACGCCCTTCTTCAGGCGGCGGCGTGACGGCTCCATTGTCCAGGTCAGCCTGTCCCAGGTCGCCCGGCAGCCAGCCCCACACTGCCTCAATGCACTCAATGCCACCACCCTATCCGCGCCACCACCCTGGCACCCGCACCACCACCCCACCCTCACCACCATCACCCCACCCTCACCACCACCACCCCACCCTCCTCACCACCACCTCACCAGCAGAAGGCCAGCAGCAGAAGGCCACTTTGGCTCACTCTGACCTGTTGGCACACACGCCTTCCCACTCCAGCTGGACCATGTTACACCTCCCCTCTAGCAGCTTGTGTGCACAGCTGGGGTGCAGAGCAGACACCCCCTTCCACCCGTGTTCCAGGGCTTGCAGCTGGCTGTGGCTGTGGTGCGACTGTGGTGCCTGCCATGGCCATGGTGCTGCTGCAGCATCAGGCCAGTGCCCAGCTTGGGCCAGATCACAACCGCTGTGTGGTAGCTGTGTGGTAGCAGGCGGCCGGTTGTGGCGGTTGCATGGCTGCAGGAGACTGAGTCGGATGAGGTGGACCAGGACAGCGCTGACGTGGTGGTGGACCTGGACTTTGGTCAGGGTGATGAAGAGGAGGGTGATGAGGAGGAGGAGGAGGGCGGGGCTGTGGGCCAGGCTGGGCTTGACTTTGATGACGGCTTTGATGACGAGCTCCAGGTGCGTTGGGCGGCAAAGGGCGTGCTGATGGCTGTCATGTGTTGGTGACAGTGGCATTGAGGTGATGCATGCACCCTTACCTGGTCTCTGTATTTGGCGATCACAACTGCTACCTGCCTGCCGCACTCCCTGCTGCCTTGCACCCTGCTCCCCCTCATCGCAGCCTTGTGGTTTGGTGCATGAGTGCATGGTGCATGGTGCATGGTGCATGGGTGCATGGTGCATAGTGCATGTTGCATGCGCAGGGTGGGGACAGCATGGGTGTGGACGAGCCGGAGGCAGGGGGGGAGGAGGGGGATGCCGCCGAGGGCGATGCTGCGGCAGCGCTTGCCGGCAGGGTGTCTGTCAAGCGTGAGGTCACCTACAACTTCTTTGTGGCGGAGATGTGGGACAAGGTCACCAGTGAGTCACCACTGCAGTCTTCACACCCTCACCCTCCAGCCCAGCTCCATTCCCATCTTGGGCCATCACCCCCCTCCCTCCCCCTCCCCTGTTGGGCTAACCCTGACCAATCCTAACTAACCCTAACTAACCCTACCTAACCATAAATAGCCCTAAACTTTTACTAAAATCTAACCCTGACCCTTCCCTCGTTGACCGTTCCTTCGTAGCCATTGCTGCAGGAGGCGCCAAGCCGGCTTAGTCACCTTCCTCCCTGTTGCCTACTGCCTCCTGAACCACTGGCCCTTAGCAACCTTATGACGCCCGCACACGCACATAAGCCTTCGCACACACCCATGCGCCCATGTGCCCATGTTCTCATGTGCCTGCACTCTCCCCCACCAGCCTGCAGCCTACGGGGCACCCTACCTTGGCACACAGCACAGCACCGTCCCTGTCCCTAAGACCCACTGCACGTGGCCTTCACAGCTGCCACTGCCAGACCACATCTCAGCTGCCTGCCACTGCCAGGCCTGTCAGCTGCCTGCCTGCCGCCCCACCTGGTCTCACCTCACCTCACCTGCTCCGCACCTGCTCTGCACCTCTGGCTGCCTGCCCGGCCATCCAGCCTCCCCCACTGCCCCTGCCCCCGCAGCCCCCTCGCAGCGCAAGCGGCTGCGCCCCGCACTGGTGTGGGCGGAGATCTGCTCCTACCTCAAGGGCAGTGCTGAGGCAGTGGCCACTGACCTGGTGGGTGGGTGGCCCCCTCCCCCCTGGCTGACCTGCTACTTAGCCACCCCCCTCCCCCTAGCCAACCCAATACCTAGCCACCTCCCTTCCCCCTGCAGACCTGCTGACCAGCCTGGGTGGCTGCACAGGAACTTGTCTTGAGAACCTACGAACATTATGCGGGGCATGGTGATGATGGTGATCATGGTGGTGATCATGGTGGTGATGGTGATGGTGGTGATGAGCAGCTAAGGGCTGCTCCATGCGGCCATGCAGGGGCATCTGAGCCTGGACACCTACCTTGCCCTAGGGGCCCGGCGTGCAGCAAACTTCAGCCGTGAGATGCGAGAGGTGGAGGTGTGGCCGGTGTTCTGCCGCTACCAGCGGGTCAAGCGACAGGAGTGGAGGTGGGTGGGGCGGGGCGGGGGCCAGGGCCAGGGCCAGGGCCAGGGGGTCTGCGGAGGCCTGATGGGGGCGCAGGCTGGGGGCCCCTTGGCTGCAGGTGTGCTGAGATTGGGTGTGAGGAGGGGGTCGCAGCTGCATGGGCCGGGGGCTGGGGGCCTACAGTTCTTACTGCCTCTAGCGTCCCCCTGGCATCCCTCTGCTGCCCCTGCCGCCCTGCTGCTGGACAAGCCAGTCAGGGTCAGGTCAGGGCAGTGCTGCTGGACTAGGTGCCTGCTGCCAGAGCACCCCCGGCTATCCCCTGGCCACCCGCCTCCTACAGCCCCCTTGGCCCCCAGGTGCAGCCAGGGTCCGCACACACTGGCTGGCTTGCATAGACACCTTACCCAGCACTGCCCTGACCTGACCCTGACTGGCTTGTCCAGCAGCAGGGCGGCAGGGGCAGCAGAGGGATGCCAGGGGGACGCTAGCGGCAGTAAGAACAATTTCCAGCAGTGCCCTGCCCTGACCTGACACTGGCGGTGGCCCGGGCTGCCTGGGCTGCAGGTATGACGCCATGGACCTGGTGGCACACCTGTACCGCCAGCTGAATGAGGGCGGCTACAGGGGGGCCCTCATCACGGGGCTGTACCGCGACGAGGTGCGGCGCCCTTCCCCCTCACCCCACCCTTCCTACTCACCCTCCCAATCACCACTCACCCACCCCCTCCATTCACACTCACACAGCAACACAGAAACACAGAAATGATCCAGGCCACGGGCTAAGGGCAAGGCTCGGCACCTCAGGTGGACTTGAAGCTGGGCATTGAAGCACCCCACCCCACCCCTCCCTCCCATTCCATGTGCCATGTGCGCTGCTGCATGTGATGTCCCAATGACAACGATAGGCCAGGGAAGACAGGTCCATATCCCAATGGCAGGGATGGCTGCGTGTGGGGGTATGTGCGGTGGTGGGTGCAGGTGCAAGACTTCATGCAGGCTGAGCTGGCACTGGACCTACGCGTGCTGGCTGACCCTAACTCCCTGTTCTACTGCGGCGACACGGCGCAGACCATTGCGCGCGGCATTGGCTTCAGGTTCACCGACATCAAGGTGTGGCTGCGGGCCTCGAGGGGGCGGGGTGCGGGGGGGAGGGGTGTTAGGGAAGGGCTGCTGGGGGTGGGTAGGTGTGGGGGGAGGGGGTGGGGTAGCAAAGAGAATGGAAGAGGAGAAAGGGGAAGAGAAAGGGGGGAGGGTGGTGTGGGCAAGCCAGCTGATAGAGTGTGTCCAGTGAGGGAGTGTGTGAGGGAGTGTTAGGTAGTGTGAGGGAGTGTGAGAGAATGTGAGGGCGTGTGACCCGCAGACCCTAATCCATGCCGAGGGGGAACGTCGCGAGGAGCACGCCCTCAAGGCCCGCGCCCTGGCCCCTGTGAAAGGTGTGAAATGCATGAGCAGTTGGCAACCATTTGAGATCTGTCCAGCCTACCCCGTGGTGCTTTCAACCCCATGTTTAGGCAGTGTGTACTGGCAGTGGCACATGGACTGGCATCGTCGGCATGACAAGCTGCTGAGGCTCATCCCTCTCTGAGAACTAAGTAATCAGATCTGCTGGCTGCTGGCTGCTGTTGTTGTGGGGCTGGCTGTGCATAGCTCTGTGCAACTTGTTGGCAAAGCTTTATTGGAAAACATGCTGTTGCCACGCTGAGCCCTTTGCCATGCTGACTCGTGTTGGAAGACCCAAGTCTCCTCAAGCTTGACCCAGACCCCAGTTCAAATCCCTGCTCCGGCCTGTTTGTGCCTGGAAACTGCCACTAGCAACTCACAAGAACCATCTTCTCCATGATTGTAGAGTGTGCTTGCTCAGCTGTTGGTGTGCTTGTGGTGTGCAGTGGGCATGCCTGGGGTGAGCCAGCTGCTGACCAACTACCGCACACACCAGGTGAGCTGGGCCAAGGGTTGTAAGCTGGTGAGTGGCACAGGGTAGGGCACGGGTGGGGCGGGGCAGGGGCAGGGGCAGGGGCATTTGGTGGGCTTCTGGTGAGCGGGGGCGGGGGTGAGGGCGGGGCAGGCAAAGGACTGAGCACACCTGCTGCATGTCAGGGGTTTGGCAATGCTCTCTGACCCAAGGCATTCCACGTCATCAACATGTTGTCAATGATTGGTCTGTCTGGCCATCTGTCTCATCTGCAACCTGGCAGGGAGGGGTTGGGCGGGGTGGGATGGGGCAGGGCTGAGGGTGGGACTGCAAGTCATGTCATGAATAGGATAGAGCACACCTGTCATTTTATTCATGTCATGAGTAGGACTGAGCACACCTACTGCATGTCCAGGGATGATCACTGACACATGGTGTGCAATGTCACAAGGCATTCCATGTCCTCAATGACCATTGGACCACTGACTGTGTGGCCTTCACATCTGCCACATGCGTCACCCACTGCCCTCTGCTTGCCTCTCTGTGGCCTCTTCATGGCATGAGCTGCGCAGGGCATCCTGAACACAGCCGCGCTGATTGTGGACCTGCTCAAGGTCCACTATCCAGCCTCTATCGACAACCTCGCTCGGGAGAAGGCGCTGTTTGAGGGACCTGGGCCAATCCTGCTGAGCACACTGGACGAGACAGACCTCACCTACCTCCTTAGCGGCAGTGACCGCAGCAACAGCCAGGTCAGATTAGTGGCTGCTGCTTTAGCTGCTGCTGGTGCCTGCCCTTGATGCTGATGCTGCTACTGCTGCTTCCCTTGCTGCCTGCCCTTGCCGCAGCTTGTCACAGCGTACCTGCTTACCAGCGAACCATACCCACACTGCATTGCCTATCCTGCGGCTTGGTGCTAGACGTGCCCTGACCTGCTTGTCAGAGGCTATGCAGCGCATCTGCTTGCTGGTCATGGTCATGGTCACACTGTCATGGTCACACTGCATTGCAGCCTGGTGTGAGTCATACCCTGAGCTTGGGCCATGCAGGTGGAGTTTGGCGCCAACCAGGTCATTCTAGTGCGCAGCATGCAAGACAAGGAGAAGCTGCCGGTGAGCTGCCAGCCAGCCTGGCCTGCCACAGCCAGCCAACTAGGTGCCCTCTGAGGACAAGGCAGCCGACGAGAGCCAACCAGCATGCAGAAATCAAGGCGTTGCAAGCTCGAGTCGCCCCTGGTGCAAAGCTGACACACTCCGCATGCCGATCCCCAACTTGAATTACCCACCTGCCCTGTTAGCTGGACCACCTCCTCTGCCTGCTGCCCAGCCTGCTGCCCAGCCTGCTGCCCTGCACTGCCTTCCACTGCAGCCTGAGATCCAGGCCAGCAACGCCATCGTGATGACAGTACCGCAGGCCAAGGGGCTGGAGGTGAGGGAACTCCCTGTAGGGCTGCAGCTGGACCAGGTGTCTGTAGGTGTCTGTAGGTCTGCAGCTGGACCTGGCTGCCTGCTATCAGCTGGGCCCAGAGGCAAGGGAGCGGTGCGGTGATGCATTGCCAGGGTGGCAGAGGGAGGCCCAGCCTGCCCCTCTCAAGCTCGGCAGCCCAGCTAGCCCTTTTCGCACCGCCGTGTGCCATGCCTTTGCCAGCCGTTCAGTCTGCTCACCCTGGTCAGTCTGCTCACGCCCGCTAGGCTCTGCTGCCCGCTGGCCCTGCTGCCCGCTGCAGTTTGACGATGTGTTCCTGCTGGACTTCTTCACGAACTCGCCTGCGCCTGCTGCTGAGTGGCGGGTGCTCAACGCCTTCATGGAGGACCTGCAGGCGACAGTGGGTGCGGGGCAGGGCAGCAGGGCAGCAGGGCAGCAGGGCAGCAGGGCAGCAGGGCAGCAGGGGCAGCAGGGGCAGCAGGGGGCAGCAAGGGCAGCAGGGGGCAGCAGGGGCAGCAGGGGGCAGCAGGGGCAGCAGGGGCAGCAGGGGCAGGGAGGTGTGGGCCAGGGCAGGAGTGGTCAGGGGTGGTCTGGTGTCACACATGTGTCACACTGTGCGTGTCATACGCATGCTATCTTGCAGCCCTGACGTGCTGATGAAGGGCTTGGGCTGGCTGATGTCTGCAACGCAAAGCACCGCACTCTGTCCCCCCTGCCTGCTTGCGTTCAGCAGCAGCCCATGACCTGCCAAGCCAGGCACCTAGTCCACCCCTGCTGTGTCCACCCAATCATGCACCCGTGGCGTTTCCCTGTGACCCGCCTGACCTGCTGGCTCGGCCCTGCTCGCCCTGCTCTTGGTCTGCTTTACCTTTCACCTTTCCCCTTCACCATTGCAGCTGATGAATCTGCAGCCTTTCCCTGCTGGCTTATCCGCCCTGCTCTTGGTCCCCTTCTCCCTAATTGCAGCTGGAGGGGCGCAAGCCCCTGAAGGCTGGGCTGCATGACCGCTACCAGCTGGACACCACAGCCCTGGGCCTGAAGCTGGCCCGCGAGGAGGAGGGCTACCTCAGACCCACCAAGTGAGTCTGGCTGGAGCCAGAGGCGGTGGGAGGCGGGACGGGTGACTGGGTACTACACTGCCGCCACTACCCCACCCCTGGCACCCCTGGTTGGGGTCACCGCTGCCACTGACGCCACCCTACCTGGCTCATCCCATGCCCCATGTCAGCATGCAGTGTCTGCTTGCCATGCCACCTTTTTCATTAGGTATGCTCCAGGTGGGTGCTCCCAAGCTGCTGCTGGTAGAGCGCGTCACGCCGTCCCCCTTCCCTCCCTTTCCCTACTGCCATGCTATGCGACACCACCCTGCTGCATGGGCCTGACCAGGTTTGACCCTGGCAGCCATGTGCTGCTGCAAGAGGAGCTGAAGCAGCTGTACACCGCAGTCACCCGGGCTAAGAGCAACGTGAGTCGGCCCGGGCTTCACCACATGGGCCTCACCACATGGGCCTTACTACATGGGCCTCACCACATGGGCCTCACCACATGGGCCTCACCACATGGGCCTCACCACATGGGCCTCACCGCATGGGCCTCACTGCATGGGCCTCACCACATGGGCCTCACCACATGGGCCTCACCACATGGGCCTCACCACATGGGCCTCACCACATGGGCCTCACCACATGGGCCTCACCACATGGGCCTCACCACATGGGCCTCACCACATGGGCCTCACCACATGGGCCTCACCACATGGGCCTCACCGCATGGGCCTCACCACATGGGCCTCACCGCATGGGCCTCACCGCATGGGCCTCACTGCATGGGCCTCACCACATGGGCCTCACCACATGGGCCTCACCACATGGGCCTCACCGCATGGGCCTCACCACATGGGCCTCACCACATGGGCCTCACCACATGGGCCTAACCACCACCACCATCACCGTGACATGATTACCAGCATGGCACCTGCATCAGCACCACAGCAGAAAGCTCTTCCAGCTTCACCAGCACCACCTCATTGCCACATCAGCGGCTGTGTCGCGCCGCAGGTGGTGCTGTTTGATCGCAGTTCTGAGCGGCGGGCGCCTTTCTACAACCTGCTGCGCAGCCTGGGTATGGCGCGCATTGTGAACAAGTGGGTCAGGGCATCACCTCCACACACCTGGATGAACAACACCTGAACTAGATATGTATAGTATAATGTCGGAGGCCGAGCTGTTACGGGAAAATAACGGTCGAGGCTGGGTCGAAAGTTGCAGTAAACGTCGAGGCGTAGCCGAGACGTTTACGCAACTTGAGACCAGGCCGAGACTGTTATTTGGACGTGAACAGCGCTGGCCGAGACATTATGCGATATCCATATACATTACGGGCACACCATTCGGAGCCTCGCTGATATTGCGGCTGTGCTCCACGCGTCGAAGACGACAGCAGAACCTGTGCGCAAACCACGCTCTTTCTGGATGATCGTGCACTTTCCCCGTAAATGTGTGCAAGTCGTGCACTTTTCCTGTAAATGTCTGCACTTTTTCTGTAAATGTGTGCAAACCGTACACTTTTCTCGTAAATGTGTGCAAGTCGTGCACTTTTCCTGTAATTGTTTGCAAGTCACTCACTGTTCACTCTTTACTCTAGGACAAACTTCCAGAGCCTCACCCATTCCAGCCTGCCCACCAGTCAAGATGCCCGACGCACCTACACCGTCAGCAGCGGCAGCATTGGCGACGACGACGACCAGTGCAGCAGTGATAACGATTTCGAAATCCCACAGTTCAACCTCACGAAACAGCACGTATGGCAGGAAGCAGGCACGCAAGCACGTTTGGCAGCTGCGACGCTTGACGGTGAGACGCGTTGACGGTCCTTAGCGTAGGTCCTCCTTTGACTTGCATCATTTGACCAACAACACCACGTTCGTTGCTAAACAGGGTCCCTGGAGAACAACGTGGCTGGGCAGCCTAACACCGCTGTTGCAGCTGTCGCAAAAGCTCGCTTGGCTGATGCAGATTGCGTGGTCGCGCAGCACAAACCGGCCATTGCAGACGAGGCAATGGAGCCTCGACGCTCTGGTCGCCTGTCTGGCGGCTTGCAAGTGTCGTATCGTCGTCTCTTGCAACTGTGATATCGTGGACCATAACCATTGTGTTGCACCGCCCCGCAGCGCTTGCTAAATGAGCAGATCCTTAGCAGGTTATGTTTTCCCCCTGACATTGTGGAACTGGCAATCTGCAGCACCAGCAGCCATGATCAAAAACAAGAGTAAGCTGAACACCAGCTATATCATGCTGGAATCTGTCTTTGACAGTGGTAAATTCCCCGGTAAGCCCTATCCCCCCTGCTATCCCGCCTTTGCCACCCTCATACTCTAGGTGGTGAACAAGCAAAACCCTGTTGCTGCTGCTGATGATGCCTTGTTGCTGCTGTTGTTGCCCTCCTGCTGCTGCTGCTGCCCTGCCGCTGCTGCTAATGTTGCTGTTGCCTTGCTGTTGCTGCAGCTGCCTTGTTGCAGCTGTTGTTGCCCCCCTTTGTTGCAGCTGTTGTTGCCCCCCTTTGTTGCTGCTGCCCTGCTGCTGCTGTTGCTGACCTGCTGCTGCTGCTGCTGTTTCCCTGCTACTGCTGCTGCTTCCCTGCTGCTGCTGCTGCTGCTGCCCGGCTGCTGCTGTTGCTGCCGCCCGGTTGCTGCTGCAGCTGCTGCCGCTGCTGCTGCCGCTGCTGCCCGGCTGCTGCCCGGCCGCTGCTGCTGCCGCCCTGCTGCTGCTGCTGCCCCCCGGCTGCTGCTACTGCCCGGCCGCTGCTGCTGCCGCCCTGCTGCTGCTGCTGCCCCCCGGCTGCTGCTGCTGCCCCCCGGCTGCTGCTGCTGCCCTGCCGCTGCTGCTGTCGCCCTGCTGCTGCGGCTGCCCGGCTGCTGCTGCTGCCCTGCCGCTGCTGCTGTCGCCCTGCTGCACTGCTGCCCGGCTGCTGCTACTGCCCTGCTGCTGTCTGCAGCCCGGCTGTTGCTACTGCTGCCCGGCTGCTGCTGCTGCCGCCCTGCTGCTGCTGCTGCTGCCACCCTGCTGCTGCTGCTGCCCGGCCGCTTCTGCTGCCCTGTTGCTGCCACTGCCCGGCTGCTGCTGCCGCTGCTGCTGCCGCCGTTGCTGGCCTGGCAGCGGTGCCCCTGGCAGCTGGCCCGGCGGCGATGCCCCTGGCAGCTGGCCTGGCGGCGGTGCCCCAGCTGGCCTGGCGGCGGCGGCTTCTCCTGGCTACGGGTACTGGCAGCCTTTGAACCCTTATGCGACACCCAGCATTATGCCGGCTCATACCCTTGCCGCTCCCCAATACCCCTATGCATCATGGATTGATCCGCAAGCAGCGCAACGCCTAGATGACTTCCACGCCCACGAAGCAGCTGGCAAGCCTCTGAAGATGAAGCTTCTGGCAGCTGTTGCCGCTATCTAGGGTTACTATAATTACATGGTTCGGGCTGTAGAGCGCCGGAAAGTAAACGTTTTACCGGCCGACATTGCTTGTAATTGCTGTGCTTGCTATAATTGCCCGAGTCTGTAATTGCCCGAACCGTATAAATCACAAATTACGACAATATAACAATAAATTATTCTCCCGTAATGTATAGGGATAAATATATAATGAATAGCACCTGGATATACCGTAGTCTCCCTTTTGATTCCCGAGGCCTCGGAAATTCAACAACATGAACAAAGTAAAACCATTGTCAAACCATATTTTCGATGTTTCAAGTTCCCCGAGGGCCAAAGTACGTCTGATGCTACTCACCAGCCACCGGCACACACGCGGCTGACAATGACACCTAGAGTACTGCCAACCCAGGTTCCACCACACTGCCAAGTCCCACCACTGCAAAGTCCTACCACCTCCCACGCCCTTGTCCCGCACTGCACCCCTCTCAATAACTGTAGTCTGTGCTCAAGTCACTGCTGGATGCTCCATATCCCTTCTCACTTCCCAGCCCTACCACCTGCCATGCCCCATACATACGTCTGCCCCCATGCATCTGATCTCTGCCCTCTGACATGTCCCCATATACCAAACCCCATAGGTGCGTCTATCCAGCTCTAGACCTGCCCCCTTGTGGTGTGTCAGTGTCAGTGACACTAGGAAGGTCCACTCATCAGCACCTAGACCCTGCTGCCTGCCCTTGTGGCTGCAGGTCACTGCTGGAGGACGGGTGCGACGCCGTCACCTTCGGGCTGTCGCAGCGCGCACGCAACAGCGCCGAGGAGTGGGCCAAGCGTGCGCAGTCCCTCATGGACCGCAGCTCGGGCCTAGCCGCCAAGGTGAGGCAGAGGCCAGGCAGCCCTCACCGCTGCGCACAGCGTGTGAGGCAAGGTGGCACCAGTCAGAGTGGCAGTAGGCTAGCAGCTGCTCAGGTAGTACGAAACAGAACAGTTGGCTAGCAGCAGCCCAGGTCTGCTCGGCAAGGGCCGTACACACTGCACCTTCGCCCACCGCATGATGATGGTGGCCAAGGTGACGATGGTGGGGTCAAGGTCCAGGTGCCCAGGCGCAACAGGACAGCTGATCGGTCCCTCACCCCTGAAGGCTGTGCTCCTGCCCTGCTTGCAGCCTGCTCCACCTGCCCTGCTTGCAGCCTGCTCCACCTGCCCTGCTTGCAGCCTGCTCCACCTGCCCTGCTTGCAGCCTGCTCCACCTGCCCTGCTTGCAGCCTGCTCCACCTGCCCTGCTTGCAGCCTGCTCCACCTGCCCTGCTTGCAGCCTGCTCCACCTGCCCTGCTTGCAGCCTGCTCCACCTGCCCTGCTTGCAGCCTGCTCCACCTGCCCTGCTTGCAGCCTGCTCCACCTGCCCTGCTTGCAGCCTGCTCCACCTGCCCTGCTTGCAGCCTGCTCCACCTGCCCTGCCCGCAGCCTGTTTCACCTGCCCTGCTTGCAGCCTGCTCCACCTGCCCTGCCCGCAGCCTGTTTCACCTGCCCTGCTTGCAGCCTGCTCCACCTGCCCTGCCCGCAGCCTGTTTCACCTGCCCTGCTTGCAGCCTGCTCCACCTGCCCTGCCCGCAGCCTGCTCCACCTGCCCTGCTTGCAGCCTGCTCCACCTGCCCTGCCCGCAGCCTGCTCCACCTGCCCTGCTTGCAGCCTGCTCCACCTGCCCTGCCCGCAGCCTGCTCCACCTGCCCTGCTTGCAGCCTGCTCCACCTGCCCTGCCCGCAGCCTGCTCCACCTGCCCTGCTTGCAGCCTGCTCCACCTGCCCTGCCCGCAGCCTGCTCCACCTGCCCTGCTTGCAGCCTGCTCCACCTGCCCTGCTTGCAGCCTGCTCCACCTGCCCTGCTTGCAGCCTGCTCCACCTGCCCTGCCCGCAGCCTGCTCCACCTGCCCTGCTTGCAGCCTGCTCCACCTGCCCTGCCCGCAGCCTGTTTCACCTGCCCTGCCCGCAGCCTGCCCCACCTGCCCTGCCTGGCTGCCGCCCCACACTCAGGCGTACCGCCAAGCCGGGGACAGTGTGCGAGCTGAGGTGGCCACCGCGCGGCAGAAGCGTCTAGAGGCGTCGGCCGCTGGGCAGCAGGAGGCCCTGGAGCTACACCACACCGCGGCCCCATCTCGCGGCGGTCACGGCCACGGCACCACTCGCGTCCTGGGCGCCGGCGAGAAGCGGCAGCTGCTGACCGACGCGGCGTTTCGACTGCTCGCGGCAGTTATGCGGGCGCGAGACGCACCCACCCCCGTGACGCGGCAGGAGACCACGCGCTGGGTCCTGCTGGCTGCCCAGTGCTTCAAGGTGAGCCGTTGTCTAGGGCGCCGGCTGCTCTGCCCTCCACCAGGCCAGGGATCATGTGCTGTAAAAACAGGTTGGCGGTTTGGTGCTGAAGGATAACATGGGGTGTGGGGTACAGGGCGCCACCACCTGCCCTGTCCCCTGACAGCAGCCAGGTGTGATTTGGTGTGATGTGTGACTGATGTCAAATAGAGTGACGACATAGGGGTGTGTGGTGGCAGCCATCACATTGTGTGACATGTGCTGGCTGGTGTGATGCAGCAGGATCAATTCAGCAGTGGCTCCTACCTGCAAGCCTGCCTGCAAGCCTGCCTGCCTGCCTCCCTACCTGCAAGTGCAGTTATGTAGGAGCAGTGATGTTGTAACTCAGCCCACCTCTGGCTCCTGCTCCCGCTGCCCACTACCCTGACCGCATACCCACCACCACCTGCCTCCTGTTGCCTGTGGGAGTAGGAGTGCGGTCAGCTGGCTGCGGCCGCCCAGCTGCTGCAGCTGGCTGCCCGGTTCAAGAAGGCGCTGGAGCTGTTGCGCAAGATCCAGGACTGGGCGGGGGCCAGCAAGCTGTGCATCAAGGCGCATGCCCACTTCAGCCAGCAGGCCACGGCAGCTCGGGTGGGTGCAGGGGCCAGGGGTGGTAATGGGGGGGCGGAGAGGGAAGAATAGG